>JAJTUH010000003.1:3892924-3933133 GCA_036971555.1 Drechslerella coelobrocha
TTTTCTTCCTTCAAATCCATCGATCGTATTTCCCCCTCCGGCCCGGTTCTATTTAGTCATTTTCGGTTTAGGGGTTGAGGAGATACTGTGCTGAGTACGGAATATTAAGGAAAACGGAAATCGCTAGAGCATTTTTACGGAGTATTAGAGCAAGCAAACCAAAGCGGCAAGAAAAGGTCTTTTCGATCCTCATCATATCAGCGAGCCGATTTTTCGATTTCTATCCGGCGCTCGAAGAGTCTTTTTTCTTTCTGGATTTTATTCCTTCCCGTCTCCAAAATTTGCGGCTGCATACCCACCAGGCTGCCCATTCTTCAGCACGACCGTTCTATTTCAAAAACGCAGAGGAAGAAAAGGAAAGCGGAAAAAGCAACAGGCGAGTGTTTTTAAATTCTCGCCCAGGAGAATTTCCTTGGATCTCTCGTTGCATTCTCGGGACCCTGGCTCGCCCGAACAACTGGGCCCGGGCCACACCGGCAAGGTACCAACCAGTATCAGATCTCGGTAACCCTGGAAGGGTTCCGTGCTCGTGGTTAGTGGTAATTTCGATCATTGCACCAAGCAGTGCCTTGCTGGAGGGAGGGGGGTTTTTGGAGGATGGATTGCTAAGGCCCAACGACAGAAATACACTTTCCCCCCCCCAGATACCACTTACTGGCTTAACTGCCTGTTATATCATTCGCCTTGCACAAATTTCGACGGCTGGTTTGCAGTTGTCTCTATTCTCGCTTTGCCATTCATTCATTTCAGTCCTCATTTCCAAAAAAAAGTGGAGACGCCGCTTCGGTCTTATTATAATAATATAATTGTGGGCCCAAATCTCGACTCGCAGATTTACTTCCAATCCCAGACACGATTAAAATAGCTAGCTGGTTTGCACACGTTTGGTTGCCCTCCCTTTCGACTAATTCCAGGTTAATAGAGTCGATGGCCCTATAAAGAGAAGGTACGCCCGTTTTTGTTTCTTTTGTTTTTTTTGCTTGTGTTTTTTTTTTTTTTTTTTTCCTTCTAAGAGTAATAAAGGGTTTATAAGTCTCGGCTCATTTTTTTAAAATCGTGCTCTCTTCTTTCATATAAGATCAGAGATACGATCGGTTGCGAGTTGGACTTCGAATGGCCTCACTGGCGTTTCTGAACGCCATAATTGCATCTGGGCCCGCTGTACATGTTTCTCCAGCAGACCAGCCCGGTTAACCTGAGCAATCCTAACCGACTCGCCTGCTGTCACTGATATATATTTATTTATTTTATATCTGTTTTATATATATATATATACTTATATATACTTATACTTTTATATATAAGTATATAAGTATATACCCATCTGTATAGCCTCCTCGTATTGAGTGAGAGATATATACATTATATACCCAGGTATATATATTTATATTGACAGACAGACAGCCTTACACATTACATCTTCATCACAGGTCGCATACCATTGGCAACTATCGTCCTCCCTTCGTCTCCTCCTCCTTCATCATCACCATCTTCTTCTCTGGCTTGCGCTCCTGCCGACGGAGCGAAGCTGTTATGGCACCGCTTGTCGAAGCCCCCAACACCACAACCACAACCACAGCCGCCATCTCAACCGCAACCTCGTCCTCTGCTCACCACAACACGAATGGCACGACCCACAACGCAGCCCTCGGCGACAGGCCCGGCGTTCCAATTAATAGCAGCAACAGTTATAAAATCAATGCTCCCAATGGCTTCCGTTCACAGAGCCCGAACAGTGCGAGAGTCAACACTGGTGCCGCAAACCCGATGATGACAATGATGCCGCATTCATCCCCAGTCACTCATCGGCTTGGGGCAGCAGCAGAGAAGCCTGCAATATCCTTGATTACTGGTGTCTCTCCTGTTGTCAACAGGTCTGCCAGTACCATATCGTCGAATCCCTCGTCGGCTCTGACCACTCCTTCCACTGCGGTGTCTTCGATCATAGCTGGCTTGCCCAGTGGAGGGCCCCATTCTGCAAGTCCTACAAGCATGGATGACAAGAGAACAAAGCTGCCCAGTGTAATATCCACCATTGGAGAGCACCAAATGACAACAGCAGCAGCTTCTCAGCCTGCGTCCTCGGCATCAGCACCGGTTCATAATGGCAACGGCAATTCCCTCCCGAGTTTTCACCATCATCACCAGCCTCCTCACCGCTCAACGCCTTTTTTCCAACCAACGGGTTCTCAAATACCACCGCCTATCAACTCACCGTTTCCATCGCCCGATAGTATCTCTAGTAGAAGAGACGAGTTTATCCCTCGCCCGTTTTCAGGTTACCCGACTGCAATACCTGTCCAGAATTCGCCAGGTTCATTTGGTGATGGTGGAGATTTTGACGATGATCGTTCACGAAAGCGATATGGGCGTCCTCCCGGCGCCAAGGATAAACGTCCTAGAAGGCGGAGAACAAAGGCACAGATGGAAGAAGATGCCCTGATTTATGGTTATAGAGATTCTGAATCGGTGTACCACTCCCCTACTTCTCTAGCCAAAAGACGGAGACTGAGCCCTCGACGAGACTCCCTCGAAGATTCTGCAGGAGATGATACTAATAGTCCTCCACCCCAACCTGTATTCACACATCCAGCCTTTAACGCTTTCCCTGGATCGCAACCCACTTCTTCCCAAAGCTCACAGCCTTCATTCAACCCATTCTTGCATCGACATCATCTACCCGCCTCCTCTAACCCAGTGCCTGCCCTTCCTTCACTTAAACCACCAGAACCAAGGCTGGTTGATCATCCAAACCCTGATACCCCTTGGCCTCCCCGGACATCTGAACTGGACGTAATGCCACCTGGTAATCAGATTCCTGATTCTCGGCCCGGGCCTGGAGATTTTGGTCCATCTAGAGGTCCGCCTTCTCCCATCGGTCACACTAATTTCCCACCTATTAACACACGGAGAGGCTCAGAAACTTTACGACACCCGATATTCCATGGAGATAAAATGGATCATCGTAGCAGGGAGCTTGGACCTAAATATTCACCTCTGTCTTCAGATCGACCAAGGGAATTAGCCAACAAATGGGAAGCGCCAATTCCCACCCCCCAGAATACTCTTCCTCGTCTTGGTGAATTGCCTCGTATCAACGACTTTCCCTTGGACCGACCGCGGTGGGATAAACCAGTTGATGACGTCCCTCGAAACCAAGATTTTGATCGCAGAGGGGCTGGGATGCATGAAAATAAACTGGCATCCATATCTCCCTTGAACACCAGCCATATATTGAACAACGGCCCTCCTCCCCCTCCTCCTCCAGACCCAAGTCCTTCGCAAAGGAATACGGGCAGCCCAGGCAGCTCCCGACCGCCATTCTCCGACATCCTGAGGGCTGGTCCGGAGCCGCCTCCGGCAACTGCGGGAGGTAAGATTCCAAACACATTCACTTCGTACGTATCCATATACAAAATTCTAACGAACCACGCGTGACAGACCGCCTCATATTCCGAGAAGGTCGATCCGGAAGCATCACGAATATCTCTGTTGGGCCCCTGCTCGAGGCTGAAACTCCGAAGCGAGACGAGGAGGACACGGACGAGCAGATAGAAGAGTACCGGGCGAGAATGCTCGAACAGCACAGCTCGTACTACAACGGAGCACTGGGCAAGCCCCGAGTTAAACGGGAGCCTAGTTATGCTATTCCAGGGAAATCGCCACTTCAGGAAGAGAACGAGCGTCTCCGGTCTGCTCTTCAAAGGTATCGGCAGCAGAAAGGCATAGAACGGCTCAAGCTCGAGGAATTCATCAACCGGCGTTGTAACGGGGACCAAGGAATGATCAAGGAACTTTTAACAATTACAGGCCACATAGCGGAAGATGACTATGTGGGTCCCGTAAAGCCTTCGTGCCTTTGATAGCAGTTATAATGCACCGATTTGCTTTTTATTATTTTACGTATTTTCTCGACATATTCTCTGCGTTTTCATCGATATCAATGGGATTTTTTTGATCTCATTTCTTTCTTTTTTCTTTCTTTTCAGGTTTTAGGTTGCCTTCTCTCTGTCACCTTCTCCCTTCCTCCTCCTCCTCCTCCTCCTTCTCCTCCTCCCTCTCTTTCTTCCTTTTTTTTTCTTTTTCTTCTTCTCCCTTTCTTTCCTTTCCTTCTTTTTTCTAATCGATGTGAATCGTGCATATTAGCGAGTCCCTTGCTACTCCCTCTTTTTTATTCACTTGTTTTTATTATTTTATATTTGATTTTTATTTTTCATTTTTGCAGGCGCTCTACTGCTTTTAAAAATCTGTATTTCAATTGGTGTTTTCATGCATACAAGTGAGAGCATACTATACCCTTTCCGCATATATGTACTGTCGAAAATAAAGAGTCTCAGGGCTACAACTATCTATATACTTATATACATCAGTCGACGAGTCTACCGCTGACCTCTTCTTGTTGGGTCCGTCTTTTGTTGCCTATGTTTATCCATTTTGATAAACCCCGGTCTCGCAGCTAGCAAGAGCTGAAAATGGGCCTTTGTGAACGTTGCATCGAGTCATATGAAGTATATCCTACAGAAGGGCGGCATGCCGTGGAATGCGATGTGAGGTGGCTGCTGGCTCGAAGTAGTGCAATGTTACATGAACCGTGAAGTGGTTCGCTAAGCGCTACCAAACTGTGCAAGGGCAGACGGCGAGCCCTAGTCGACAATCCCCACACCGTACATTCTTTGGGTCATTCGCTTTGAGATATCCCGAACGCTTTCGAACGGTCATTTAATAATTATAACGCCTCCGTTTTCGTGAGACCTCTCCGCCTTCCGTGATTTGGTTTTAAATCCTTCTGGGGTTTCAAGCTAAGATAATTAATTAGATTAAGATTTGGCTTCAAAATTAGTTAAGCGTCCCTCTCTTGCAGTAATACAGCTGAGACATCAATATTAATCGATGCAGAAGAAGCTCCGCGAGCTGGGGTTAGATGCATGGCCTGCCCACTCGCCAACTGCCCCAGCAAGCTGGTTCTCGATAGTGACAGGAGGGATACACTTCGAGAAAAAGCCAACTGCAGACGCCTTGCATGTTCGATGATAAGCCTCTCACAGCCAGAGCCAACGGCGTATTTTGGCCAGTGGGATTAGGCTTCGATGATATTTATTATGCATGTCGTGACGAGGTGCGGGCGTCCTGTGGCTCCGTCTAGAACCCATGAAGCCGCATGCATTCGTCGTCTAGTCTGAACACCCCCCTCCTTTCCTTTTCTTTTTCTTTTTCTTTTTCTTTTGTTTTCTCCTGTTGGCATTACGTGAGGAGTGCACCAGTCTGCGAAGCCATTTTGCATTTTGCATTCTCCCCCCCAGACACAGGCCAGGTCATACGCACGCCGACTGAATGTGCCTGCAAGTTCGCGAATTTCGACTCCTGCCTGTGTGCGTCGCTCAATTTTAGTGCTATCACATTTTTTGTCGACTCCCTTTTTAAACCGAACGATAAAATTCCAGATGGAGGAGATCAGGAGTGCCCTTGAGCGAGGTAACCCCGTTAAGTCTACCGAACAAACCAGGGACCATCCCCGTCCGGACCACTGATTGTCTCGATCGCAAGAGGCAATGAATGCACTCATGCGTGGCCCTCGAAATCGAACAAACTTCGTGTCAGCTGGTCCAATGCAAATGGCTGGAGGGTGTCATATTTTTCTTTTACTTCTCCGTCTCTCTCCTAGGGATATTACTAATTACTTAATTTGATGGTCATGCCGTGTGTGTTTGTCGGGGCACCTCGACCAGAGCAAAAAAGAAAAATGTGACCTGTCACAAAAGTTGACGGAGCTGAAAGGATAGACATGGCAGGCCGGACCTACCTACCTACCTACCTACCTACCTACCTCTCCTGCACGGCGCAGCATGCATATGGAAAAGTGGGCGGGGGGTGCGGATGAGATAGCAGGACGAAGATATCGTGCCGCCTCTTGCGATTAGGGGGGGCAAAGAAGCGAATCAAAAGGGCCCGTTCCCGGTTCCGCTGGTTCGCAAATTCGGCGTCTGTATGGCTGTTCAAAGAACGACGCCTCAACATGGGTTTCTGAAGCAATCGAGATCGATCCACCACGGCACATTCTGACACAGACAGACAGAGACACACGCAATGTTATGACGAGATTGGCCGTGCTGCCTGTTTGCTCTTTCCTCTAGTCGTTTGACTCCAGCCCGCGAAGAGACAAAGTTTTTATAATAAACGGACCTTGCCGAAAACGAAGCATTGGGATTTTAAAAGTGCAAATAGTGGGTGAAGAACGGGATCGGGGACATGCTATTGGCTCCGCGCCGCCAGGAGATGGCCATGGACGGGAAAACTAAAAAGAAAACCAACTTGAGAGATTGTGCAAAAGAAAGCTAACTTAACAGGCCGTCCCGCCAGCTAACTGAGCTTAGCCCCGCGCTCGATGGATTTTCAATCCGAACCCATGTCTTGAACTTTCTTCATGTTGGAAAAGCAAATGTACATGTACGCTACCATGTTGGCTCGAACATTATGTTCAAGAAGGGAAATATGTAGTAGTCGCTTTTACGGTATGCACACGAACGCTCTAGCTACCAATGAAGGTTCCTGTGCAACGTCGGCTCCGAATCCCTTCTTCTTGTCCTGTTAGTGTCAGTCTGGACGCCTGTATCAATGCGTATTCAATACGTGCTAGAGCTGGAATGAAAGGTGTAAAATGTCTCATCGATGCATGCATGCATGCGTGCATATGGACGGGCATTCTTCAGTTGTGCCCCTCTAATGTTTTCCTTCTTGCTCGAGAAGCACAGCTCCTTCGCCCATCCATCGATTGCTCTTTTTGCAAGATATCAAGTTGAATGAACCATCCTAGTTGGGAGGTATTCAAACCTCAAGTGTTCGTAAATAGTTCCCGTCTCCTCCTAACCGGAGGGTCCAGTCGAGCCAAGGTCACAACCTACTGATATCTGTTTCCGAAACGGCAGAGCAGAGCCTTGAATCCACGCACATGCTGACACGGCAGGATTTATCTCGCCATTCATTCTATAATTTTGCCTCTGTGATTGCTCTATATACAAAGGTATCTCCTGTGATCGGTCGTCACGAAGTCAAGAGGGTTTTGTTTTCTTCTTTCTTTTTTCGCAAATTTTATTTTTTTGACATTTGTTTTTTTTTCCTTCTTTTCTTCTTCTCAATTATAAGATCGGAGCCCTGGGAGCCCCTTGGTACGATACCTCTACCCCCAGGGCCTGAGGAGATCTTCAGGGATGAGGATAGGCTAGGGGAAAAGTTCAGGATGGCTCAGCTCCCACTAATAATGCAACTAATAGCTAGGGTTGTGGTTCATACGAGATATTGGATTTGTCGTACTGAGACTAGCCGTCTAGTGGTGAGACAGTAGTGGAGACCAGAGCAGAGACACCGTCGATATATCCACAAACTTAGCGACAAAGCTCCAGAGTACTATCGCAATGTCTTGCCCAATCTCCAGACGTATTGAATGGCATATACCTCTCAGTGCGATATTGCCCAAGCTTAAAACCGATGCGTATAATATAAAACGGACAAAAGAAAATAAAAACTGGGCTTGTGAATTGGTTAAATTGATTATTGCTAGGGCCGTTAGTGATCTTATATAGCTTTAAGCTTTATCTGATTAACAGTGTGATAGTAAAGCCTGGGTTTTCGTAGGCAAGAGCACTCAACATATCTTAAGGTATATAAAAAAAACTTCGTAGAAAAACGACGGTCCGTATAAGTGTTGCCCAAACAAAAAAGACACACGACTCAACGGCCATGAACATCTAAATAAGGTTGTTCCCGCGCGCAGGAAGAGCGGCGCGACGGTTCCGCAATTGCATTTATGTTGGCGGACGGCCGACCATGCAGAAACTGTTGCGGAACGAAAGAGACGGGTGAAAATAGGCCAGGCGAGGCTCTTTTGCTGCAGAAAAAGGAACATTTAAAGACCAAGGAAAGGAAGGGCAAACAGGAGAGATGGGCGTTGGAAAATGCGCAAGCGGGGAGTGCCAGAGTGCCAATGCGCACCAAAAGAATCGAGACGGCTACAGGCACGGAAGCGCAGAGCGAGCAGCCTAATACACCCAAACAGCTCTGGCGATGGGAAAGTCAGGTGTTCTTAGCTGTTTTCCTAATTGGGTTTAGCGCAAAATACCAACAAATCAACGCATCAACGCATCAACGCATCAACACATCGACGCAGTGGACTCAGCAACTACCTAGGTACTTATCTTACACTAGAGTACCTTACGCGACACATGCACAGCTCCAACAGGTGCCTTGTCTCCTACCACGCAAGTGCTCTTCATGATATGCGGCCAATCGTGGCTTCTAGATTTGAAATCTCAGAGGCTGACCCGGGGGCTATGCTGACGGATCTCATCTCTCAACTCGGTAAGAAAATGCGGGCCCATGCAGCTTTCCATAACTAATCCACCGTTGGCTCATGCCGGCGCGGCGGCTCTAGCGGTAGGGCTGAGAATCACACGCTGGAAAGGACACTGTTATCGCATCCAGCATCCCAGCCCGGTATCCGTTCCCACAGTTTTCGTGTACGATCGAGCGGCAGTGCATTACCTATCGCAGGCAGCAGCAGGCTAGAACGGACACTAAATGTGGAAAATATGACCTGAAGTGGACGCTGCATCCCCAAGAGTCGAAAGGTCCTAAGAAAGCCTTGTAACATAGCCGCCCGTCGTCGTCGTCGTCGTCCCGCGCTCGCTCGCATGGCTGGCAAGACGCCGCTTGAATCCGTCAGTCTGGTTCATCATGTATGCTGCTGTTGCATGGTTGTGGTAGGTCGGCCGAGATACCCCCCACAAACATATCCTGCAGCTTGCACAGGGGGCCTAAAATCTGACATCAGTGATTGCGAGGCGCCAGCTGGTTGGGTGGGATATAAAGAGTGTACACGACCCCTCCCGTGTCAGCTTTGAAATATCAGAAAACAAGGATTCGGTAGATTTGCGGCCAAACGGTAGTTATTCACAAAGTCCGCGAGAATTACATTTCCCCTCCACAAAACCAGTAAACGAAGACACCTCGAACAGATCATAGATACACATACAGCATCATGGCTACAGCACAGGATGAACAGACCGTTCAATACAAGGACCTCAATGCCGAAAAATTCCCAGACCCAGTTGAGCCGATCAAGATCGATAAGTTCAACATGAGCGCGGCGACAGTTGACATGAAGGACCCCATAGGTAAGCTCGGCTCCATCTTCCGACGGACCTTACAAGTAAACTTAGAGGAAACCCAATGCTAATGAACATTTGTTAGTCGCCTCCATGATGGGTCTCTTTACCATCCATGCTCTCGTGCGCCGTAGTTTGCGTAGTGTGGCCAGACAGGCGCGGAGTATCGAGCCCGCCAAACGCGCCGCTTTCCTCCCCTACGTTCGGGCAACGTTCAAGATGCTCGACACCCACCACCACCATGAAGAGGATCTGTGGTTCCCCGTAATGAAGCCTTACGTCGATTTTTCAGAGTCTAGCCACGAGCATGAAGAGATAGAAAACCTTTTGCATCAGGATTTCGAGCATCTCAAGACGGCGGAGGCCCATGTGAAAGGCGGACCGGACTCCCCGGCTTGGCCAGGCGAAGAAATATCGGCGACGACCGAGAGATTACTTGAGTTCCTAATCCCGCACCTGGTCAAGGAGGAGACGTTGGCGTGTTTGTACGGTCGTCGGGTGCCACTTAGTGTTTACGAAGAGTTTGAAGTAAAGATCCAGAAGGCCGTAATGGACGAGATGAAGAGGGACGGGATGATCTGGGCTGCCTCGTACCAATTCAGGCACTGGAATAAGAAGGAGAAGGAAGTGTGGCCGCCAATGCCGTACCTCGTACGCGTAGGATTTGAATTTCTAGGATGGCTATGGTATGGCAAGACGCTGGCGTTTGGGCCAAATGAGGAAGAGCTTAAGAATTAATTGAAGCGGGCTTGGTTCAGTGTTCATTGATCTTTGGACTGTATTTATGAGCGTGCAGGGATGGCGTTTTAAACTATTTCGAATCACTGGTAGGTCGATATATGTGTACGGTTGTTTTTTGGCATTTACATGGAATTGCGTTATCATTGATAATGGCAGGCGAGGATTTCTATCAAGATCCCCGAAGCTCTGGACGTTTTCTAGAATAGTGGGACAGGCTTGTGTCGGTCTGCGGTCACTTAAACTCGAGATGTAGTGAAATCAGCCTGAGCAAAAAACATGTTTGGATTCATTTTTGGAAAAACCAAGGTCTGAGCAGCTCAGCTCCAATATCCGTGGCAGTGTTTCTTGCTTCTTCGAGATTGGCCCCGACCACTGAGATTGGCTCCATCGAGCCAATGAAGAGAACAACATGCCAGTACTTCTCCCCTTCGACTTCAAACTGTGATTGATAGACCTTTAAACCTAGCCCCAGTATCTTGTTTATCCCTTCGTTCAGAGCCTCGGTATTCTGATCTTCCTTATCACTCTTGTTGTGCTGAATCGCCGTGGCTTCCTAGTAATATCTATTGTTAGCGGTTTAGAATCGGCAGTAAATGTGTCCTAAGTACAATGTTTTCATAATGGGCAGATTACGTGCCTCTCCTTCTTCTTCAGCCTCCAGTTTGGGAAGGAGTAGGTCGCGGAGACCAAAATGGTGAGAAAGGATGACGAGCTGCTGCTCTGAGATGATAGTGTCGTGGATAATCTGGCCATAACGTTTGGATGAGCTTTCTGGCATCAGATCTACGGGGATGAAATATACGGACCTTCCATGGATGGGACAGCAAGCTGGGAACATGCTCTGGGAAGGATCGCAGTTGTAATCGTAGCAATCCATCTCCCATTGTTCGCCAGAGGTGATAGGCCTTCGCACCTGTGGTGAGTTTTGTGGCGATGAATGCTCGGGTCATCTCCAAATGTTTATTTTGTGGGAGTTCCGGGATTGGGATTTCGGCTCCGAGGAGGCGGCAAGGATATATTTCGTTGCTCTTGCGGGAAGACGCCATGATTGCGGATGTAATAGTCGATTTTACTAAGCTTCTGGAAAGGAAATAGATGGGTGGAACAGACTCCATCTTGAAGGTCAATGTTGCAATGTTTACAGGCTAAGGCTTGTTGTTGAGGTGGACGTAGGATGGAAGAGATGTAAAGAGACGTTGGAGTGGCGCGTGTGTATTAATTAATATAAGACTTGGTTGGTGGAAATGGGCTTGGAGACGTTGAACTTTATAAAGTCCATCTTGACGGTGTGGCTGCTTATGGCTCACAGGCTTGCAGCATTTGGCAGCTTTTTTTATCTTCATACCAGAGTACCTCCTAATGCCCAAGAAACTTCTGAAGGTTATTAAACAGCATACCTAAACAGCATGCTATGTATTAAGCTCTTATGTGGATTCGAGCGAGCGAGTCCCGCGACGAAGCAATGTACTTGACATGTGTATATCCGCAGCTGTATAATGGACAGAAGCCACCGCGGAGTCTAGTGCTGGGTCCGAATATGGACTGAATCCGCACTTTCAAAAAATATCAACTGCACTACTGTATAATTACCATACGCCTGCTTTTAATTCGGCCTTTGGCTTGCAATACTACAATACAGCCCTGTTATGGTGTTATTGACCGAGTAGCTATAGTTCTGGCATAGTAGCTGCTTCGTTGCTTGATGCTGGGCTGTGTTGTGCAAGGCGAAAATGCAACAATCTGTGCAAAGAATCACGCGGGATTTCTATCAGGCTTCATAATAGTATTTTCAAATGACTTTCCTCAACCAAGGCCGGCATAGTATAGTGGTTAGTACGTATCGTTGTGGACACCGCAAGGTGTAGCAAATCCGATACAGCCTCAGTTCGATTCTGAGTGCCGGCAGGTTCTTCCGTTTCTCTTTTTTTTTTCGTATTTTTTTTCGTATTTTTTTTTTTTATCTTTTGAACTTTACATTCGCACTCCCGAAAGCCCCACATCGACTCAGACTCAGGTCAGTGTGCTGACAAAAAGACGATATTTCATTCTGCGTCGGATGTTTGCGCGAGTGCGCGATTCTTTTTTCGGAACTTTCTTGATGGTTCTCCTGGGTCGGACAAAAATATTCGAGTGGTTGTCCGCATTGAGCAGCTTGATCTTTGACATTCCAATCAGGCAACATGCGCGGCGACTTCAGCAGCCTGTCCTCGAACGAGGACAGTTGACAGCATTTCCTGCCTGACCGCAGCCTCAGCTGCACGAGCCGGAGCTATCGAAATTGCAGTGCTCTGCGATACCCCGTCACATCTGCGGGTGTTATTAAATCTCGCGTTGCGTATGAGTTTTACCTGGGCGGGAAGCGGAGGACAGGAATCCACCCCGCTAGCCCACTCGGTATCTATATTTAACGTCAAGAAGAGATTGCTCTAGGCATCTCTTGCAAGATGGACGTTTGTAGAGCTTCGTAGCTTGTGCCTCCTCATTTACTTTGGCAATTAACAGCTATCCCCTCGGGAAGACGGCTGACCTTGCGATGTCTTCAGAGGCGATAGATTCTTGAGCTTGCTTACTCGCTTATATTGGTTAAATTGGCGTTTTGGAGACAATTGATTACGATATCACTAAGGCTCTTGTGTGACGGACGTGTCAACTCGATTAACCCGGCAAACTCGCCTCGAAACTTCAGGCATATCTGCACGTTACGAGACACTATCACATTGACAACCAGGCAGAATTTCATAACGTTAGCTTTGCCGATGCGGCAAAGGCGCTGCCCTTCCCCGAATCCGGAAAGAGAGGATTGAAGCACGCTGCATGGACAGGAAAAAATAAGTTTTCACGCACTTCGCTGGGCAGCGCTCTGCGACTATGCATACAAGGTTACGGTTTGGCACGTCGAGGACGAACTTTCCTTTTTCTTTTATTGAGAAAAAAAGGTTCGTCTTCCATCGATAGACGAAGCTTGCGAAACCATGATTATACAAGGGGGTGGGGTAGATATTCTGTGTGTCGAAGACATGGATTTCCCTGGGATACCAAGCTGGAAACCGTTGGTTCCGACCATCCTGGCGATTGCGTTCATGCAAATACTGTCACAAATTCTGCATATGCAAATGCACAAAATGCAATGATGCGAGAGCATTTGACAAGGCGTTCGACAATCGTCAGGATAGAGGCCAAATNTTTTTTTGCTGATTTGGCCTGATCTCACTTGGTTACCCAGTTTTCTTCTTCTTCTTCTTCTTTTTTTTTTTTTTAAAAAAAAAATATACCTGCTGAATTTCTCAACGGCGTACACATTTGGTGGAAGCTCTCTGTGCTGAATTCGGCATCGTATGTGGAGAATGATAGCTAATAAAGTACTTTAGAACTGCCGGCTGCGTCAATTCTCCTGATAGATCTACGCTTTTCGATGCGAAGCTGAAACATTCGACCAACTGTGATCAGTTTTGTGCATGGATTTCATTGGTTGTTAACGGGACGGGGTTTCCCGGCAAATCAGCTAATGTCGACGCGAGACGAAGGGAATACAAAAGATCGTGTCAGTATCGATCGATTTCGCAATCCTAATCAATGCCATTGTTTAAACAGGCGAGCGTGAATGCAAGGCTACCCTCGCCAAAAAAAAAAGAGATATGCAACTTGCATTAGCGGACAACAGACTTATTATCCATGTGATGGTTTCTGCTCGAGGTACATGGACATGAACTTTAACTGTCCAGGATGCTCGACGTTCGAAAGAGGACTACGATCATCAATGGGCTGACATGCAGCCACCCAAGTGAGAAATCGAATCGACGCCGCAATTATCATAGGAAACGAGGGCTTGGCCTTGTTCGATGTGATAGACAAACTTGGCCCCGCCCGTTGTGACTGAAAGTGCATACAATCTGACCAGGAAAACAAAGAGGTTGAGGCGTGACGGCATCCTCCCGCCTCCCTTTCCGATCCGCGGTCGACTTGCCAAGCCTTTCCCTGGTTTTGGGTATCCTCTATCAAAAAGGAGAAGCTAAGCTTCTTAATAATACTTTTGAAATCAATGTTATTATTATTATTATTATTATTATTATTATTGCTATTATAGTGGTGAGCTCTCTGCGTGCTCAAGAGTGTCAGGGTGATTATAAAGAGACGGCCTGTTTGATTGCACGTAAGCGGCAATGTCAAGATAATAGAGATGGAAGGATCTGGTCATCGAGTTCCAGAGCATACGCGTGTTAGGCACCAGCTTAGCGCTTTTGCCCACTCATTGAGAGAGAGCGAGTTTGGGGTTTGAGTTTGCGACTCCATGCGGAATAGCCAGCACGTCGATCGACATGAATTCACGAACAGAGTGCAGTGCAATGTCGATGAATTAGAGACTAGTGAACGGAGGCGCTTGTCCACTTCGCTGTGTTCGTATCCGAAGGCTCACTGGGGATGCGCCACTTTTGCTGCTCATACTGGGCAAGGCATTGGCTCGTGCAGGGCCTCAAAATGATATGCGTCTGAGCAAGTAGACGGCTCCTCCCTCCCTTCAGCTCCGTCTCTGCTGTGCTTGGCGTGTCTGGATGTTATCGTATCCGGCGGAAAGCAATCAAATTTGGGGATTCTCCGCTTGCTCCCAGATTCCTGCCTACTTACGTGTTCTCCCTCCCATTATGACCCGGCGTCTGTTTATTACAGGCGAGACTCGAGCAAGAGATAAAATAAAATACCACAGCAGGTTAAAATCCTTCTTTTTTTGTTTCCTTCCTAGCATCTCGTCAGGGTGGGAACAAGGGTGTTTTCATTGCGCTTCAGCGCTCTGACCACTCGGAAAGCTGGGAGAAGGAAGGAAGGCCCCACATCGCTCTCGCACACATGATATCGAAGAGTATTTTCGGACGAGAAGAGACTGGCTATCCTTTCTTCGAAGAGGGAAGCTTCCCCCCGAACGGGACGGGGGGAATAGGAAACAGAAGGCTCGTTCGCTTGCCTCGGCAAATGGCCAGGTTTTTTTTTTTTTTTTTTCTTGTTCCTCTCATTTAGCACCATCCGCCTTTGTCTGGCTCTGCGATTCGACAATTGAGAATTTGTTCCACATGCGACAGTCGCAATTGTGTGCAAAAGCTAAAATGTTGGCTTGAAGCGCCTAATCTTGAGGCTAGTTTTGGTGGTTTGCATCTTCTGGTGGTGTGTCTGATAGATATTTCCTTCCCATGTGGCAGAGCTCAGCCAATCCAACATTCGCATTCCGAGAAGGATACAGGACACAACAGCGGATAATTTCTACCCAGCGGCGGGCTGCTTCCCAAAGGATAATGTAATCTAACATTTGGAGGAGCTGCCAAAGGCTGATACGGGAATTCGACTGACACGCGGTGAATCCCCATCACGGGATTTCTGCCGTACGAACAGGCCAGGAACGACGGGTGTCGAGTAAAATGAAGATGAGAATCGATTTCTGTCGTTTCGACCTCTGGCGCCCTGAGACGAGGGGAGGGATGCAATTTGCTTCTTGCTGGCTATTTCGAATGCCCTGCCAGGCCCATGTCAGACACCAGTAACCACCCTGGGAATTGTCCGCATGGCAGCCTCCTCTCCACCTGTCCGCTTCCTGCTCGATCCGCTCTGCACTGGGCATGCATTCTTTTTTTTTTTTTTTTTNTTTTTCGATGGTCCTCGACGGCTATTGCCCAGCCTGACCGGAACGAAACATGGCCTTTCCTCATTGTTGATGATGTCGAATCTGATTTGAGTGATTGATCGATTGATGCATTGTTGGCGGACTGGGGATTTGACGCATTGCACATTTGCACATTCCCCGTTGTTTGCATCCCTGGCAGACTTTGGCCAGCAGCAGCATTCGCACCTGCACGTTTCGATGGCCATGCAGATACGAACGCGGAGGCACAACATCGTGCAAGAAGACAGTCGCCGTGGGGTCATCTGACGGCGAAATTTCACTGGCCCTGCAATTTTCTGCGGTGCTTCTGCGGTGCTTCTGCTGTGCTTCTGCTGTGCTTCTGCTGTGCTTCTGCAGTGCTTCTGCTTCCTGCGCCTGAAGCCAGAAATAGCAGTCGCAATACGACGCAATCGACGAGGGAGGGTTCTTTATTTCATTTCCTTTGCTTTTTAATATATCTGACTTGTACTTTAATGAACGGACAGGAAGACGAGAGGGTCAGACGGGCAGCGGCCAGGGCTCGACTCGACCCGGACATCGTCTTTTGATTCTGATTGCTTTGCGGGGTGGCGCTGGGGCATCTCCGTCAAGATACTAGCACTTACTGTCCAAGTACTTACTTCCTTACTTCCTTACTTACTTGTATACCATGTAATGATGTAAACGGTAAATGAATGAACGGTACATGTGCTCTTTTACTCGCTGCTGCTCAGAACCGCAAGCGTCCTCGAACTCAAGGGCCCTTCACCCTTCCCTCGCCCTGACGCTGTGCTCGTTATCCTCTTTCCCAATCGCGGCTGCTCTCTCGTCGGGCTCGCCGGCTTTTATCCCTCATCGCTTGTCTGCAGTCTGCCCGCTTTGAATGAAACCCAACCCGCCCGCCAAACCGGCCATTCTCCACCTCTCTCCGTTTCTTCTCCCCTCTCGCCCTCTCTCTCCTCTCTCTCCAAACCTCTTCTCGTTCTTCTCATTCTGCCTTAATTTGATCGCTTAGCAAAGAAAAGGGCCACCCGTGCTAGCTGCTGCGACTGCTGCGACTGTGCTAGCTCTCTTTCCCTTATATCCTTGGCCGTATACACATTCAGACAGTACGTTCCTTTTTTTTTCTTTCTTTATATGCCCGCGCACTCACATCCCTCCGTCGTGTCCTGTGTTGTTTTCGTTTCTTTGCTTTTCCTTTCCTTTGTCAGCTGCTGTCGAGCATTCGACTCGCGATTGCAAAACCCTCCGTCTCCACCTCTTCTCTGCTGCCTTTCCTCATCCTCATCTTTCTCCACCTCCTCATAATCATCATCGTCGTCGCCACCGGCGTTTGTGGTTGATGACAAACGCGGGTACTCTACCTCAGTAGCACTTGGATAGCATTGCACTGGGCATTGAATCCAGTCCTCCTGCTGCCTTCATCCATACAAAACATCACCTGACGACTTTCACTGCTGCAGCAGTCTCCTTTTGCCCACAACCTTCTCAATCTCTCACTCTTCTCCTCAGATATTCCGATACCATATTAATATCCATCTTTCCTTCCTACCAAGGTCTTCTCAAATGAACGGATCATCTCACGTTCGGCCTATGAGCGCCACCGCTCGCGCCGCTGCCGCTGCCGCCCTGAGAGCAAAGATGGCCGGTGCCTCTATCAGAGTTCCCAGAGCGTCAGCATCAGGTGGTACCTCTGCACAACCGACATATCTCACCGCCCTCGAAAATTTCACGACAACCGCCGAAAAATGGCTACAGAACGTGGAACAGTTGAGGGAAGCCGCCTTGAAATTCCAGAAGCGGGGGAAAACCGATGATCGGGCTGCAAGCCATGAAAGGGTACATAAAAGGCCATTTAAAGTCGCTGCAAGAAAGAAACAAGCTGAAGACGTCGTGATGAAGGACGCTGCTCGTGACGATGACGATTCGGGAAAATCCGTCGGCTCAAACGATAGAATACGACCCAGCACGCCTACCAACGTACCGAAACTTGTCGAGACCCAAAGCTTCCCTATGCGAGACCGGACGCCGACATATCCTACATCCCCCCCGGCTCGAAAGCTCGATGAAATGGATATTCGCTCGCCGCCAGAAATTATTCCCAACATCAGCGACATGATGGAGACCGAACCAACGTCGACAGCAGTTTCTCAAATGCCCGGGTCTTCTGTACAGGGTATCTTTTCGAGCGCAAAATCGAAACCGGAGGGTGCGACCGATTGGTCGATGGGGGGTCTTCAACCTCCGCCTACGATATTAATGACGCCGCCGGCTACAGCTGCTGGTGATCTCACAAATTTCGTTTCTCCTGCCATTGTTGCACCCACGCCTGTGCCGTTACCGACACCGCCGCATGAAACATGTCTGAAAATGGATACGAACGTCAAATTGTCCGACGCACTACCTACATCGTCAACTAAAAAGCGTAGATTATCGTCGAAAACCATACTAGAAAGCTTAATGGAGAAGAAGGCAGCTAACCCGATCTGGTACGATGGGGTCGTCCAGAAGCTATTCCACGATATGGTATTCGAAATGTCGCACCAGATACAGTCAATGAAGCGGGAAGCTCGGATAGTCATGTTTGCGAAAGATCCAACATGTCGGAACTTATTGGTCAACATTGACAACATGCTGCAAAAGTCCCTTAGAAACGTGGAGCTCTCTAGTTTTCTATTCTTAAAGGGCAAGCCGGATCTCACTCAAATCGAAAATATGAGTGTAGACTTGAAGGCTGCGATAAATGATGTTGCTGAGTTTAAAAAAAGCGGCTGGAGCATGACGGGGAACGATGAAGAGGAATCGGACAGTTATGACGATGAAGAAGACGAAGACGAGGGATCCAACTAGAATCTGGACCTTTATTTGATTTCTTCAATCGTCTCCCCGGCCCTGCCGTCCACGGTCCGCGTGTGGAAAATGGAAAAAGGTACCGCTTTTCACAGACGATTGCATGAATATCATATTACGACCAATGACGTTGGCGGTTTTGCGATTGCTCGTTGTATAGATGCCTCCCACCGCCCGCCTCACTTCCTCCCCCTCAACTTCCTAGCCTTGTCCATATCTTCTTATCTTTCGAAAGCATGGCATTCGGCTCACCCCTATATCCATTTTCTTTCTTTCTTTTGTATCCCACCTCTTTTCGCATCGGGTCAAATTAGCGGGATTTTCGTTTTCAATTTTGCATAGACTTTGTGTCAAGGTCGTCTACTCTACTAGTTTTGCATTTTTATCTTTTGTCTTTATTTTTATTTTCCCTTGCCATCCGCTGGTGTCTTCCTTCGTTTCTATAATCTCCTAGTGTGGCTTTTGGCGAAAGCGTCAGCATCATGTTATCTTTATACCATCCTTAGTACCATCTAAGTCTCTTATGCTCACTGGTTTATTTCTTGTTAATTCTTACCATCTTGTTACCGTGCCTTTGACTGCATAGCATTCAGAGCTCCCGATTTTGAAGCAGCAGCATTCGCATTTTTCGTGGAAACATACCATTTCATTTGGCGTCTTTCTTTCGTCTTGTTTTTAATCTGGGTGAAGTTTCTGTTATGGGAGGAAACCGGCGTGCGGGATGGAAGGTCAGGCTGAAGCTTAACGCACTTTAGGATCCACCAGCTTGCCTCCTCTCTCTCTCTCTCTCTTTATATAAGTATATATCCATACGGCGTTATCGCCACTTTGATTCTTTTAGACTGTATTATTAGATATCGCATAGCCGAAACCAAAAATGAATCGCGCCATAACGACACGACTGTCCGTGCTCTCTGAGTCTTATCCCGTTGTATCCCTGCCCTGGATCGCGCTTCCAAATCAACAGTCCAGTAGCAGCAGCGCCAGTAGGATTTAGTAAAATGGAAATGACGACGGTGCTGGGTTAAGGATCCAAATGCTGTGCTGAGTCGCAGCCTTGTGTTTGGTGTGCGGTGGTTGTTGTGACGCTGCCTTGTGTTTCGGCCAGGCTTCCCTTGTCACCTGTTCGCCCGACCGCTTGCTAAGCTTGGAGTCGAGCTACATCCAACCCGCCACTAACTCTTAAGAACCTCACCCCATCCCACTTTTAAGCTTTGCTTCTCCATCCAACCTCTCCCCGCTCCAGTACATCACCATCTCGTCCGCTCTACCATCTACCACTACTGCTTATCCAGGTATCTCACCTCTCACCTCTCACCTCTCACCTCTCACCTCTCACCTCTATCCGGACACCCGTCATCCCTCTGTGCATCTCGCGCTGAACCCCACCAGATCAACTAGGACCGACCCCACACTTCTGCTCCGTCCTTCTCATCGTATCGCGTCAGCTTTCAAAGTGTCGTCCAAACGCAAGGCGGACGTTCCTTCTGCTTCTACCAGTCCTTCTAGCTCCCGTCCGAAGAAGGTTATAGCCATGACCGTATGCATTCCGTTGCTCCAGCTGCCTCCTTGCCTCTTTGGCCTCATGTAACTGACGTGTTTTTGCGTGTTGCTGCCCCGCAATCCAGGACAACATGAAAGTCGACAAGGACGGCGAGCAGAATATCGACGAGAGCTTGTACTCTCGACAGCTGTATGATGATACGTCCTTTCCCACGCGCGCAATAATGGTATCATTGATGCTAACACCGCCGTTTGGGCGATTCTAGCTATGTTCTCGGCCACGAGGCGATGCGTCGAATGGCTAACTCCAATGTCCTCATTGTTGGAATGAAAGGACTAGGGGTTGAGATCGGTGCGCTCCCCCAAAGTCCTCTGGTCTCTCTTTTTTTTTTTTTTTTATATTATTATTCTTGAACTTACTGACTTCTCCTGATAGCCAAGAATACGGCCTTGGCTGGTGTCAAGGCGATGGCAATCTACGATCCTGCTCCTGTTGAGCTAGCCGACCTGGCTGCCCAGTTCTTCCTACGAAAAGAAGATGTGGGCAAGGCCCGAGACCAGGCGACCCAACCGAGACTTGCCGAACTCAACACTTACGTCCCAGTCAGCGTTCATACCGAGAACCCCTTCGAAAACCCACGGTCACTCTCAAAATACCAAGTTGTGGTTCTCACTGAGACATCGTTAGACGAACAGCTAAAGATAAACGAGTTCTGCCGTGCCAACAAGATCTATTTCATCAGCGCGGACATCCGTGGACTGTTTGGCAATATTTTCTGCGACTTTGGGGATGAATTTTCCGTCATTGATGCGACAGGTGAAAGCCCAGTTAACGGGATCATTTCTCAAATCAGTGATGACGGGCTTGTCACTGCCCTGGACGAGACTAGACACGGTCTTGAAGACGGCGACTACGTTACCTTTTCAGAAGTGGAGGGCATGGACAAGATTAACGACGGAACTCCAAGAAAGGTTGAGGTCAAGGGACCATACACCTTTTCTATTGGCTCTGTCGAAGGCCTGGGCACATACACTCGGGGTGGACTCTTCCAACAAGTGAAACTGCCCAAGGCAATGAAGTTCAAATCGCTAGCGGAGCAATTAAAGAAGCCCGACTTCTTAATCTCGGATTTCGCCAAGTGGGACCGCCCGATTCAGCTGCATATCGGCTTTCAAGCTCTTTCCAAATTCGCCTCTCTCAATGGCGGGAAACTCCCTCGACCTATGAACGAACAAGACGCAAAAGTGATTATTTCTCTAGCAGGAGAAATTGCAAAGACCGTTGAGGAGGGCGCCCCTGAGGAGCTTGATGAGAAGCTCCTTACAGAACTTTCATATCAGGCTCAGGGCTACCTCTCACCAATGGCAGCGTTCTTCGGGGGGCTGACTGCGCAAGAAGTTCTTAAAGCATTGTCTGGCAAGTTTTCGCCGGTTATTCAGTTTATGTACTTTGATTCACTAGAAAGCTTGCCGACCTCGACTGCGCGAACGGAAGAGACCTGCAAACCAATTGGTTCTCGATATGATGCTCAGATCGCCGTATTTGGCAAAGATTTCCAGGACAAGATCAGAAATACGAAGGAATTCTTGGTTGGCGCTGGTGCTATTGGTTGCGAGATGCTTAAAAACTGGGCCATGATGGGGCTTGCCACAGGCCCCAACGGGAGCATTCATGTGACCGATATGGATTCAATTGAAAGAAGCAATCTCAACAGACAATTCTTGTTCAGGTCTCCGGATGTCGGAAAGCTGAAGAGCGAGCGCGCCGCCGTGGCTGTCACAGTTATGAATCCAGAGCTAGAAGGAAAAATTACAGCCTTGAGAGATCGTGTTGGCGAGGATACCGAAGACATTTTCAACGAAGACTTCTGGGAGGTTCTGGATGGCATTACAAATGCACTGGACAACGTCGAGGCTCGTGTCTATGTCGACAGAAGATGCGTTTTCTTCCGCAAACCGCTACTCGAGAGCGGTACTCTAGGAACTAAGGGCAATACGCAAGTGGTTCTACCAAACCTTTCGGAATCCTACTCATCTTCACAGGATCCGCCAGAGAAATCGTTCCCAATGTGTACTGTCAAGTCCTTCCCAAACAAGATTGAGCACACCATCGCTTGGGGCCGCGAGAGCTTTGATGCTTCTTTTGTCAACCCTGCCCAAAGCGTCAATCTTTATCTCTCGCAACCAAACTTCATCGAAAGCACCCTCAAGCAATCTGGAAATCAGAAGGAGATTCTTGAAACCATCCGAGACTACCTCGTCACTGCTAAGCCTCTCAAGTTTGAGGAGTGCATTGAATGGGCAAGGCTTAAGTTCGAGAAACTTTTCAACAATGACATTCAGCAATTGCTCTTCGTATTCCCGAAAGATTCTGTAACCAGTACTGGGACGCCGTTCTGGTCAGGCCCCAAGAGAGCTCCCGATCCGTTAGCCTTTGATCTTGAAACCCCAGATCACCAGGACTTCATCGTTGCAGCTGCAAACTTGTATGCTTTTATCTACGGACTTAAGGGCTCTCTTGATCTGAGCTTGTATCGCAAGGTTTTGGATGCTATGATGATTCCAGACTTCAAGCCCCAGAGCGGCGTGAAGATCCAAGCTAACGATAGCGATCCGGATCCGAACGCTAACAGTGGATTTGCCGATCAAGATGAACTGTCGAAGATTGCAGAGAGCTTGCCAGCTCCAGCCACTGTCGTGGGCTACCGATTGACCCCTGTGGACTTTGAGAAGGATGACGACAGCAACCATCACATCGCATTCATTACCGCCGCATCCAATTTAAGGGCTCTGAATTATGGAATTCAACCTGCCGACAGGCACAAAACTAAGGTATGGCTTTTCTTCAATAGAGGTTTTTTTTTATGAAAAAAAAAAAAAAAAAAAAAGAAGAAACAGAAAAAGAGACAGATTCTAACTACTCTTGCTACATGCAGCTCATCGCCGGCAAAATTATACCAGCTATCGCGACCACCACGGCACTTGTGACTGGTCTCGTCTGTCTAGAGCTTTACAAGCTCATTGATGGGAAGAATAAGCTCGATGACTATAGGAACGGGTTTATCAACCTGGCTTTGCCGTTCTTCGGTTTCTCCGAACCCATCGCGTCCCCGAAGGGCAAGTATAACGAGACAGAGGTGGATAAATTGTGGGACAGATTCGAGTTTGAACATAATGTCACGCTCAAACAACTGCTCGAGGAATTTGAAGGGAAGGGGCTTGATATCACGATGTTGAGCCATGGGAACGCTCTCCTGTACGCATCGTTCTTTCCACCTTCAAAGCTGAAGGACAGGTACTCACTCAAGTAAGCATTCGATCTTTTCCTTTTTTCTATCCCTTCTTTGATAGTACTAGCGTACATTGTTGGATTCTAACATTTTGGAACAGGATGACTGAGCTCATCGAACTTGTAAGCAAGAAGCCGGTACCCGCCGGCCGGCGAAATATGATTTTTGAGATCTGCGCAGATGATAAGAGCGGCGAGGATGTCGAAGTTCCGTTTGTCTGCGTGAAGACTAGGGACGCTTGAGAGGAGGAAGAGAAGAGGATAGAACAGGACTTGTTTTTAAGCTTGTGCGCCGTGGCGAGGCAAATGTGACTACGATCGAATTCTACTAGTGTAATTGGACATAGCGCATGCATGCAGAGAACTTTAAATTGAAGACCGAAGGGGATGTTGGGTAGAAATCGGTCGGGTGTCTGTTCCCATTAGAGCTACAATCGAAGGGTGCGTGCTTGATAGCGCTTACATGTGGTCGTGTAATCCTGCCTATGCAGAGCGTGATGATTAGTAAACTGTTCGTCTTGGCACTGATTGCAAAGCGTTAGTAAACCACAGCAAGAGGACTTTGTCAGGGCCGCCAGTCCTGACTAAAGGTACCAAGATAAGCGGGCAAACGCGACTCGGGCGACCCCGCTCAATTAGTCTCCAAAGCACTCTCACGTAGGTGTATAAGTATAACTAAGCATATAAGCATATAGTACATATAATCGCAGAGTTGGTTATATATATAGCGAAGCCGCCTGCATGCCGTCAGCGTGGATATCGCGAGCAGCAGCAGCAGCAGCACCTCGTTTGAGCACGCTCAAAGGCACCCCGCTTCACAAAGCCCGCTTAACCCCTCCAACGACGTCATTTCCGGCAAACGCAACACGGCTGCCGTTCCCCACCAGAACAAGAACAACAACAACTCGCAACTCAACAACCGCTGTCTCACGACTTAGCCCCAGCAACACTCCAATTGCCATCAATCAATTTGACTACGTACAAACTCGAACAATGTCGGTAAGTCAGGGCACTCGTGGAACCAGTGGTGGTGAGGGCGGTGGTGGTGGTGGCAATAGCAGTAGCTTCCGGTCGAGGGTTGTCGTGTACGCGGCACTCGTGGCAGGGCTCGTCGCCGTCTATCTTGCCCCGCGATTTGGCAACGAATATTGGCGGGTACGCTGCTGGATTTACCATCGCAGATAACTGGTGATGCTCGTAAACGGAGAGTTTTAGGCTCCTATTTTGAGGAGTACACTTTGACTAATTGGCCGCCCTGTTGGTGACAAAATCAGACCGGAGCTACCACCAAGATTACCGACTGGGCGTCGAAAGATGGAGAGTTCAGACGTCAAGCTGTAAGTTCCCTCATGCTCTCAAATACCAATATCTTAAAGGGGACGTGTTGCATATCAACTAACGTATATTTGGTGAAATAAATAGTCATCTTTCAGAGACAGCGTCTCATCTGCACCGGGTATTTTATAGCCTAGCTGTTTGTTCGGGAAACGTCATTAATATTTCAGAGGTCGTGTGTGCTAATCACCATTCCATCGTTCTTTTGCATCCTAGATGCCAAATTTCAGCCAGAGAAGGGCAGATATCATCTATACGTCAGCTATGCCTGCCCTTGGGGTGCGTATAAGCCTTTGAAGGCCGTGTTACCGGCTAGGGGGGGTGCCATTTGCCCCAAGTGTGATTTGATCTCTAATCAGCTGTTGTAATTTTATAGCCACCAGGACGTTAATCGTGCGCCAGTTGAAGGGCCTGGAGGATATCATTTCATTCGTAAGTAAAAACCCCACATCTTTTGATGAGTGGATAGCAAGCATAGTTCCTAACAAATCACGCCTGCGCATAAGAGTGTCGTTCATTGGCAAATGGGACCACGTACGTACATGTATACCATGACTGACATCTTCGTATGCGCGAGCGTTGTTACTAACGGTGAATGGGAGGTGGTAGTGGGATGGCGCTTCGCTGACGCTGATGAAAACGTTCCGGACGCTGGCCCGGACACTTTGAACAGCGCAAAGTACCTGCGAGAAATCTACTTTTCTGCAAATCCAGACTACAGCGGCCGGTTCACCGTACCCGTTCTGTGGGACAAAAAACTAAAGACGATTGTGAATAATGAGAGCAGCGAGATCATCCGCATGTTCTACACCGAGTTTGATGCGCTGCTTGGTGACAAGTACAAGAGCCTAAACTATTATCCAGCCGAGTTTGCAAAGCAGATTGATGAGATGAACGATTGGATTTACGTACGTTCAGCCGCCACCACGATTTCATCTTTGCTGTAGCTCTTTGGGTAAGCATATGCTGATTGAAGAACAATGGTATCCTTAAAGGATACGATCAACAACGGCGTGTATAAATCCGGGTTTGCAACGACGCAGGAGGCATACGAGAGGAACGTGCTTAGGGTCTTTGAAGCGCTCGACCGCGTCGAGGATATCTTGAAGAAATCGGACGGGCCGTACCTTCTCGGCAAGACCCTCACTGAGGCAGATATCCGGCTGTTCCCCACGATCATCCGCTTCGATCCTGTCTACGTCCAGCACTTCAAGTGCAACATCAAGATGATTCGCCATGAGTACGAACTACCCTCTCCGGTTGGTTACAGAAGCCACCATGTTTTGCGCCTTTCTAATAGCGCGTTTGATGTTTGCACAGCTACCCGGCCATCCACCAGTGGATGCAACATTTGTACTGGGATATTCCTGCCTTTAAGAACACTTGCAATTTTGAGCACATCAAGAAGCACTACACCAAGAGCCACACGCAAATCAACCCGTTGGTAAGTGTCTCAGTCTCTCAGTAAATACGTACTGGGTGGAGCTAACTCTACGTCATCGCGCCAGTCCATCACACCCGTTGGGCCTATCCCCGACATTCTCCCGAAGCAGGCATAAATTTTTATTGGGTGCGCATAGGTGCTGTCAGACATATACATATTTTGTTAGCTAGGCAGCTCCCTGGGAGATATACTTGGAACCAAAGTCTGATCGAACTGTAAAATACAACCTACCAGGTTTTTGCGAGCGTCGTGTGCGTTGCCGACGCTATGACCGGGATGTCCCTCTGAACGTAGAATGAATGATGCCATGTTTGCCGCGGCGGGGCTACAGAGCCGATGGCCCCGCAGCGATTCTTCGCAGCGTCATCTGTGTCTCTTCCCTATCTCTCCCTCACTCCCTCATTCATTCACTCTCCGTCCCCCCTTTCTCTCGCGCGCGCGCTTTGCTGTCGCTTTAGCTCTTAGTTTGGTTTTCTACGGAATCTGTTCAGCTGCTCGTTTCGTAACTCCGCTCCAGGCAGAAATGTCCAACTATAATCCCGACTACAGGCCGGACACAAAGTCGTCCCCGCCGTATTCTCGAGATCACTCGCCGGAGCCTGTGCAAGCTCGGGACCGAAGTACCTCTGGTGTAAGATTGTCGCGACCAGTCTACTTGACTACCATGTGCGAGAGAATGTGCTGACGCTCTCGATTCACGTCCAACATCAAAGTCGACTCTGCAGCTGCCCGGCGCAAAGCCTGGAGGAGGGCTGACCGTCAGTCCTCCAGCGGCGGGCTCCACAGCATACACTCCATACTACGCATCCGCTTCCCCGACTTCAACTTCTCCCGTGAACACTAGACAAAACCCTCCGTCACCGAATGGTGGCGACAGAAGTGGTTATAAAGTAAGAGCCCTTCCCCCGCGCGCGCGCGCACGCACGCCCGCACGCACATGTTTCGGTTGACAGCTGCAGCCGGGTTTCTAGTCCCCTTCTCTCGGGCGGGTGTACTAACGTGCGTGGTATGACAGGCGTACCGCCCGCCCGTCCAGCAGGCATACTCAACCGATTCCGTGATCCCAAGCCAACCGCACGGGCCATACACGGCCTACCAGCCGCCGAAGCCTGTGACATCGACCCAGCTGCCCAATGTAGCTCCACCGCGACCACAGGTCTCCCCCGCGATCTCACCATTGCTACCGGCTTCAGGCCAGGTTGCTGGCGACAACAGACCAATCTCCCCTCCCACTCAGACCCTCCCTTCGCCAATCCCGACGACATCCCCACCGAGAGACGCCAGGCCATCCGCGGCGGATTTCGAGGTTCGACCTCTGTTTAGCGGGAGCAAGCCATCTGCGGGAAGCACATATGCTCCATCATCAGTGACGGATTCAATAGCTTCAACGCCAACAGCCTACGAGCGCCCTGCTCCGTTTCCAGGGAAACCTATCACGCAATCTCCCAGTCCTCCTCCTGTTACCCCTCCTGTGGCCGCCGGGCCATTTACCCCGCAGGGTGGCGCGTACCAACAGCAACCACAACAGAACGTTCCTGCCTATGGCTCCACGAAGCCTGCTGCTGCCGCCTTTCCATTCTCCCAGGGACCAAGCTATGTTCCCCCAGTCGCAAGCGCTGGTGCTACTGCAGCTGCTGCTGCGGCGGCGGCCGGTGCCGCATCTAATACCCCGCTTCAGGGCCAGCCGACGTTCCCGGCAGGAACAGGATACGCTGATCCTAATTACTATTCCTTCAGTCCGCCGGTCCAACCAAAGCAGCCAACGATATATGCTCCTCCGCAACCCGCAGCGGTGGCGACACCGCCCCCACAGGGTCAAGCGTATGCAGTCGAGCTTCCAAGCTCGCCGGGCTCGCCGAGTGTGCCCCCGAAACCATCGAAGCAGCTGTCCTTTACTCTCCCGCCGTCGGACATATACGCCGAGCGCATCGCCAACTTTATGAACATGCTAGAAAAGGAAGCTTCCCTGGCTCCAACTGCTAGCCCTACTTCTGGCGTGCCGGAGCCGGACGACCTCGAAACGAGGCGAAACCGAGTCTTCAGAGACTGGATTGTCTCCGAGTCGAAGCTAAGAGGAGCAAAGTTTGCCACTGACTTGGCCGACGAACTGGACAGTCTCAGCTTCGGGAGCAAGAGAGCCTCCGATGCGTTCAGTACGAAGCCCCGGGGCGGGGCCGACGTTTACTCCAACCCAGCAACATCGGATCTCCAACGGCAACCGCTGGGAGCTGCGCCGCTGACTCAGCCTGCCTCCCAGCCAACCCCGCTTCCCCAGCCTGTCGTTCAGCCACCCCCGCCAAAGGTCACCAATGTTGATGTCAGCATCCTCCTCCAGTTAATCTATCCACCGCCTCCTCCAAAGGTGACTGCGGCCGTCAAGCTTGCGCCGTTCCAGAGGACCTTCGCGAGCGCAGCGAATTTGGCATACATCGAAAAGAATCGGCAAATCTTCGTCACGAACCAAGATATTGTAGAGAAGAGAATTCAGGTTGAAGTTGAGGAGGTCCGCCGACGCCGGGGTAAGCGCAATCCGGCGGATGCGGAGACCGTTGTACGTGAGATCCGTAAGCGCGAAGGCCAAGATGCCTATGAGCGCTTCGACCGCGAAGTTGTCAACACCACGTATGGCGAACTCATGAAAACGAGCGAAGTCATAGAGACTGTTAAGCAGGGCGTTGAAGATATCATGAGCGATTATGCCAGCAGCTTGTCCACCGCAGAAGTGCTCGAGATCTTCAGCTTCCTGACTGCTGTGCAAGATCTCTCTACCACGGTTCACAACCACATGGAGAGCTTGCTGACGGAGAGGAGCATGAAATACATGTATAGCCTGACCGTACCTCTTTACGAAGCCAACGATGCCGCGGAGGCGAAGAAAATTGAAGCTTGGAACCAGGGCGTTGTGGCTGGGCAAGTTGCGGACAACAAGGCAGCCGAGGAAAAGCGAGTGGCCAAATACTCCAAGTTTATCGTGGACATCTGCGACCAATCTATCGCTCGCGAGAAGTCCAAGGCCGGGCAGCTGACAGCTACCTTGACCGAACTCATCAGAGGTTTTGACGGGAGCCTGAGGGCGGGCGGCCAAATCGATTTCAACATCCCATCCAGCGAGAAGATAAGCCCCTACGATCTTTCTGAGGAAGGAAAGTTGCTGTGGCTACGGTCGAAACTTTTGGCTGCCGCACTTGCCATTCAAGCCTCTATGGATTCGCAGAAGGCGCTTCAGAAGACCAAGGACGTAGCGGTCAGGCTTGCCATCAAGGCCCGGTATGCCGCACAGGAGGCAGAAGCTGTGAGGCAGCACCCCACAAACCAGCAGAAGAACATTGAGGACATCAACAAGCTGCGGGAGCAGCAGGCCCGGGAGATTGAAGGGCTCAATAGAAATGAGGAGATAGCATCGGAGACTCGCGGCATCGAAAGAGGAAGGTTCGAGGCAATCGTGCGGCCCGCGACGGATCTGCTGAAGCACCGGGCACTTGCTGTTGGGGGAGAAAGAGCACAGAACTGGGTGAGGGACAGTAGGGACGAGACTTTGCTCGGGTGGGGGTCGGTCTCGTAACTAGATTTGCGTGAATGGATTGTGGATCTGCTGGCTGCTTGGGGCTTGGTAATGGATTTGCGGCAAGCGGGCAACCAGGCGGTGATACTATTTTCGTCGGCAGCTTTCCTTGGTAGTTACGACCTTTTCTCTATTTTATTTATTTATTTTTATTGCATTTCATGCAATATTACGTAGTCGACGCAGGCCTTTTAGCCGCATGATCGTTTGTAATGAACTTTGAGCTTTGCAATCTACATCGATGATATTATATTTTATTAGTTAATTTCAAACAAGCGAGGGCGTTCTACTAGCATACCGAACCTTTGGTGATATACCCCGGTACCGGTAGACTGAATGCTGTATTCGGCGGCCACAACCATACCTGATAGCTTCCGGCCTGGGTGATGCTCGCCGGTCTGCGTCCCTCGACCAACATTCTAGTTTACTCCACGGCGTTAGGAATCTACGCATTCCTGCATTTCGTTGCAGGATCTTTAGTTGCATTGGCCTAGATCCATTCGGTTTTGGCTTTGGCGATTGAGTTTTATATCTGTACCATTGATGAACCTTTCAAGGGATCTCTCGCGGCTGTACCTTTTTGCGGTTAGAAAAAGGGGCAGCGAAACCTTATTCTCCTGATCACCGCAGCTGCGTTGCGTGTGATATTTTTCTGCTGCAGCTGCAGCACAACGCGCATCTTGCAACAAGCCTGAGTCCGAAGCGACGCCGGCGCGACTTTCGATATCCGGGCCTTGGCGACTTCATGTATGCATGTATGCAGTATCGCCAGAATCCAGGTGGTAGCCCGTGGGGAGCTATTGCATCCGTGTACCGAACCTGGGCACGGTGTTTGAAGTGGTTGTGGAGAACCCCATCTACATCCAGAATAGGATTCGTGATCGATGGTCTGATGAGGCGGCAAAGCAATAACCTCCTCGTGAAACCGGACATGTGCGGGAAAAAAAAATAATAATAATAACAGATAATAGATTTTGGCTGTGGTACCAGCGCTGAGTCTTCCTATCTCCGGATGGCCGCATCAATGCAGGCACCCTGGGGAAACGGCATTCCGCCCCTCCGTTACAAAATTCCGACCCTGCATACGCAGACGCATACGCATACGCATATGCACCCCGCCAGCTTAATTATCCTCTTTCCAAACAAATGTGATATCGATTTCATCGACGCAATATGATAATCGCACAGAGGAATATGTTCCTCAGTACGAGCCCCAAAATACGGCGTATGTATAGCTAGGAGCGTCGTTGAAACACGCTCCGGCCAATAGATCGAGCAGGAGCTGCGAGAAGATGTGGTCTTCAACGGTCCGAAATACGAGTCTCTTGTGCCATCGCATCGTACGCAATCCTGGGATTCTAGGTTTATCCTTGTTGTAACAACAATGAGCTACCGTTACCAAGCCGGAGAGCTGCCAATTGGGTTAGATACCGCAGATGCACGTGATGTTCCGGTCCTTGTAGGCGGGTGGGGGTTTGCATATATCTTTCCCTTCAAACGGAGCTTTTCAGGCGCTTTTTGTCCGGGTTCCAGAGGCAGTTGATGCAGGGTCCTCGGCTGCCACGATAGTGACAGCTCGGAGGCCTTCCACAGGGTAGTCACCAGGGCAGATGCTCCCCTCTCGTCTCTCTCTCGAATGCATCGAGGGTGGCCTGCACGAACCTATCGTCGAGGTTCCTGGGACCGGGCCACTACCGTGCTCCGCAATTCAAGGTTCTTTTCTTTTCTTATTATTATTGTTATTATTTGGTTCAAATAGCTGGCAGCCTGGATACCTGCATGCCGCATGCTCGTAAGCCACAGAATTAGAATATAGATTTGCAAATTCTTGCTTCTTAGATCTTCTATGAATCCACCGACGCCTTTCTTGCAAAGTAGATCAAGTTGCGCAGAGCAACAATTACGAAGGGCAGGCTGCTAAGAAGTATCCAGAAGGTGCTTTGTATCACCGGCGACTTTTTAATAAAAGTCCGCAGTTAATAATGGTGACAATAATATAATATATTTATAAACCAGACGCAGCTTCAAAATAAAATATTGCGCCTGGTTTGAGGTGCGTCCGGTGTACCTGCTAGCCTTCAGAAATGGCGTGAACAACCAGGTATCTGGATTCGGTGGTGCGCTAAGTTAAATGAGGTTTCGACTGTAGCCTGCATGATGGCGTTCTCTTGGCGGCCTTTGTGGCTTGTCACGAAAGGCAGGCTGCCCACAGGACGGCCCAACCAAACGAGGCATAAGCCTTAGCAGAATTCGGATATTATATTCCTTTTGCCCCAGAAGGTTGCGTCGATGCCGGCGTGCAATTGGACTTGAAAGATGGCGACGACGCTAGAGCTGCCCCATGGCTTTGTTATTTGGACCCTGGACCAACGAGCTAAACTAGCCAGCTCGGAGCTGCGAGGGAAAAAGTATCTCTGCGACGGCTCGAGGAGATTAGCTGCAGGCGAAAAGCATGGTGCCGTTGCTACCGTTAGACAGCAACAGCAGCAGGATAACGGCGATTTCAGAACGTATGTACGTCCATGTACATGTACCTACAACTGACCATCGATTCAGTTTATGCATCAATTGAGCCCGGCATTTGGTCGAGCAACCACATCTTGCTTGATGAGATTCGTCTCGGCTCGACCGCCACGCAGGCACCAGCAACCGGCTTGCCTCCACCAAGGTTTTGGGACAACGGGATCTCCCTTTTTGGGGCCGGCTATTGTGGGAAAAACTTCGGCAGCGATTGTTGGTTACCCCGCTTCGATCCCAAGTTTGGCCGACGAATCCCAATCGCAATTTTCCTCGGCAAAGAATAAGTCTTTACTTTTCCCTTCTTTCTTTCTTTTTTGTTTTGTAATCCTTCTTTGCCCAGTTATTTCCCTCACAGAAAAAATAAAATAAAATAAAATAAAGCAAGTTAAATGCTAGTAAATAAGATATAGTCCTCGTTGTGCGTGGGCTGATCAGCTGAGGGCTGAGAGTCCCCACATCTCAAGCCAAATGAACGCCATCGATGGGCTTTCGGCTTTTGGGTCGTCGGGATGTCTCTTTCCCCGTACATAGTTCTGCCTTACAGCTAGATGTTGGTCTTATCGTAAGAAAGAAAGTATGGGAAACATGATTCTGAAGTGAGACGAAAAACTTCCAGCTCCGGCAAGCTCAGAGCACCTCTGGTCTCCAACCTGCGGTTGAGCTGAGCTGATGTCGTCAAACACCAGAACCCCAGCTTCGTGTGCTTTTCGTTTTCGCGAGCAAGGGATCTCCCACCTGGGTTTAGCTTCCTAAATTCAGCAGGGCCCGCTCGCTCCGGCTCTTCGTATCGGGCTAGCCTATCGCGACACAGACCCGCACACCAAGCCAAACAGACGAAACATCCTTATTGGTGGCCCCAAGCGAATTTCAGCGAGGGCCGATGCACGAGGGAGGCCGCCAGTTCACACACCCTAACGGCCATCCTGTTGCCATCACAATTCCGCCATTCCTTTTGTTTTGTGCCAACGGTCGAAGAGCCTCGTATTGTGATGGTTTCTGCGTGCTCGGGCATCACCTAACCAAGTTAAGATTTTTGGTGGCACTCAAGGCGACAAGGTCGAAGCTGCGGAACTATAGTGGTCTCGAAATATTCCTCATAATTCTTTTTTATATCAGGGTTTCAGCAAGCTCATTCGCCCGCATGCAAGCTCGCGATCACTAGCTTGGCTCTAATGCAGGCAAATCCTGTTGCGTTCTCGGTGGACAAATGCCGCCAAAAAAAAAAAAAACGTGCCACGCTGCCGGCCTATTGCGAGAGCCGCTGGAAAACTGAGACAGATCGTTCAATCATGGGCCGACGTTAGCTTGGAACCCGATCCTCCCCAAACTTTAAAGTCGACATGGACATCCGTGACCGAAGTCGGCTGGCCTAGTCGGACCCGGAACTGTACCCATACCAATAGCGCAAGGGCGATCGATCTTCGGGTTAAGGACGTGAGAGTGTTACCGTGATCTTCAGCTGATAGCTGGCGAAAAGTTAGATAATGCCCTCGGGATTCAATTCCAGCGTGCCTTAAAACCAATATCCGTATCTCCGTCGCCCGATGCAAGAAAATCCCACCAGATGAGGACGTGTACATCTGAGCGCGGTGAGGGGAAAACAGGCGGCCTCCGTTGCGTCCGGTGGGGCCCGCACGACTCCACCAGCTGACGAGCGAGTGATCCCTAGCTGCTGCAAGGCTAGACGGGCCAGAGCTGTTCTCTGCGATACTATTCGTCGCGGAATAGCCGGTTTTCTCGGTCGATGCACATCGCCAGTCCCCGTCATGCGAAGGACATCGAAGTCGACAAATCCAATGTTAACGTTAGGTATATGGTGGAATGCCAATTCGTCTGTGCTCGAACCAGTGGCTAGGAAACCACCGCCATGGTTGCCAGCTCGACTTTTAGCAATTGTTTGTTTCTCTCGACATGATACCTTGGTCACCGTTCTAGTTCTGGCCATATGCAAGCCAGGAAAGCAGAACCAGCACATCAGGTTAGCTAATGAGCTGAATGAGTCCTCGGAGCACTAGGTTTCCCCGCTACCCAGCAACCACCTACTTCCAATCATATTTCCCACCCTCGGGAGAACAACCCGTAGGAAAGGCGGCAGCACTTTCGTGTCTCTTTCTGTGTTTGCTTTTCCTCTTCTGTTTCTTCTGCTTCTTCTTTTTCGTCTTCCTTGTTGTATTTTCTGATCAGGACGATGTCGTCTCCGGTATATCTTCATTCTGCGACGGAGCAAATTTCAGCATGGCATTGACTGAGGGGTGTCGCATAACGATCAAGCCACAATTGAAATCATCCGGGTAGGTTTCCTGATGCGGCTGGCAGAGACATTGTAATGGGCTGGGCTGAGCATGCATGCAGATGAGGCATGTAGGTATTAGGAAGGTCGTTCGTTGGGAGCGATGCCGCAAAGAAGAAAAAAATAAAACCGGCCTGCAATATGGCGCTCCAGCTCCAGGTCCAAGTACCCAAGTACTTTCTTACTTACATACCTCCAGACATGCAGACAGAGCTACATCTGCTGAGCCAAAAGTACAGCTGCTGCACTCGCAGCACGCTGCTGCAGCAACCGGCAGGCAATCATAAAACGAAGCCTTCGATCGAGCCATGTTTGGGGGGGAGAGGTTGCAGTTGACGAAATTAATTAATTGCACGGCTTCATTGCAATGGTCACCGTGCAGATATCCTTTTGCGCCTACAGACTACGTATACTTGCACTAGCGCTGGCCTCAGCAGGCTAGCCAGCATGCACATCCGTTGCATCGACTCGGGGCGATATTGCAGGCAGACTGTGATCAATTTCCCGTTGAGGTCTGAACACCACCATTTCAAGGCAGAGACGCGGAATGAGAGCTAGAGGAGCCCGTCGTGAGATAACGACCAGCCGATACAACCTGCAGGAATAAAATAAAATAAAATAAAATAAAATACGAAAAAGAGAATTAATATAAGCGTAGGCGGGGCAGCCAGCCGGGCAACCGGTCAATTCGATGCAACGTATCATATCAACGACTGCGACGTTCCTCTATCTACAGGAAAAGCAATCAAGGCACTGGCCTAGACTTCGCTCGCCGGGGAAATATCCAGCGACGGCAAGAAAGTATTGCCACCTCTTCATGTAGAGACGGCAGAAAAACATATGCACAATATTGAAGGAANAGGAAAAAAAAAAAAAAAAAAGGAAGGGCATAACTCCTTTGGTCCGCATGCGCAAAAATCATGAATCTTGAGCAGTATCATATTCTTGATCTCTCTTTCCTTTAGGAAGACGAGTGGTTTGTATAGACAGTTACGTACTTGCAAAAAAACGTAGACAGGGAAAAGGATATACACAGAAAGCATACTATGCGCCCATTTTGAAAAAAACAAGTTGCGAGACATTAGCCATTAAAAATGTGAGTGGCATAAGTGATCGTAGATAAAAAGTATATGGGCATATGCCGGCATAAAGAGAAAAGAAAACATGTGCATCAATGCATCATGGTGTATGGCGAATCGAGGGGAAAAAAATATACCATCACAAGACACCCGTTGAAACCAGGAAACAGGAACGAAAAACCCAAATCGAACTCCTAAGCATTACCATGACCACACCTTCGTATATGCAAGAAAACGACCCTCCCCCTTCGAAGACAAAAACAATTAATGATAAACCACGCACACAAGTAAACGCCAGTCAACAAATGACAAAGAAAAGAGGAAGCAGAAAAAAAGAAGAAAAAGGAAAAAGAAAAATATACTCAGTAGTGATTAAATGTTTCTAGTAAAGGAGGAATTGCTGGCCCTGGTCGCTGTACCTCCGGGCAAATGACACCCAGCTTTCCTCGACGCCTGCTTGCGTCCAATATGCATTAAGGAAAGAGAGTGCAGCCAGACAGTTGCTGAAACCTGTCACTTCCATGGCTTCTTTCATTCTCCATTCAACATACTCTTGAGTGTTTTCATCACCGATACTTTCGGTACCTAATATAAAAAGCGGATAGACAAGATCAACAGCAAATCGCTTCTGGTCTTTAATGGAATGTAGTGATCTGTAGAGCTCTCTCTTTGACGTTAACACCAGCGGATGCGTTGATGGGAAATTGTAAAGAGATCTCCAGGCGTAAAGAAGCCCTGAATGATGGTATACTCCAATCAAGAGATTGAAATCGTCCTTCTGCTCAACGCTTAAAACAGAAGCAAATGCAGCAGATGCTAGGATGGTCTTTTGTCTCGCGCCTTCGAATCGTGTTTGTATGGCCTCTGGGGGCGGGATTGATGGCTGTGGACTCCTTCCTTGGTTGGAGAGCATTCGCTCCCAACGAGTAATCTGATGCATGACAAGGAGGAAGTCCTCGAACAGCTCTTCTCGTCCGGAAGTAGGAGGGTTCATCGGGATTTCGAAATCTTTTGTGTCTTCGGCGGTGTTGCTGAAAGTGGTAGTCGACGCCATCACATCAATGAAGTGCAATTGCGAGAGCAAGAAACCACTGACTGGGTCGTTTTGGGCTGCAAGTTGGTTGGCTCCTGACCGTAATTTAACCATGGTCCTAGCAGCATCTAAGTGCGTCCTCCAAGCGTTAGTCTGGCCACCAATCTGTTCAAAATTAGTGAGCATGATAACTGCAGCCAGAGTCGCATCGGAGTCCATCTTGTCCCTCAGTTGGTAGGCGGGGTCCGGGCTTTGATATCCTAAGGTTTGTGTCTCAAGCTTGAGGCGGCTAGTGATCAAGGCCAATGCAGAATCTCTATATCTCGTAGCTGCCGGGGAATAAACTGGGTGGTTCCCGCCGCTTTGTACCGATAGATGGCTGGCTGAAACGGCCAGGAGGGCTAATAAGAGAGTAGGAGATTGCAAAGCAAGAGGAATCATGATTTTCCTCCAAGGATTGCTTGGACTATCGATCCATGCCATCATAGGGGCCACCGCTTGGTCGTAATGAGCGATGAGATCTCTGATCGAAGGGTTTTGAAGGAATGCAGGGAGTTGAGCATTGAGATCATAGTTGAAATCAAAATCGGGTAACGGCGGAGTGTAATCGAGGCTGTAGACAGAGCTAGGCGGCGAAGGAACCATCGCCGGTTTGTTATCATAGAATTCCAAGCCGCCAGTAGCGGTAGCGGGATTTAGCCCCCCGTTTTGAACCAGCCAATCGTCCCAAGGTCCAGCATTATCCACGGGACCGCCACAACAACCGCCTCCCAAGTGACCGTCTTCTTCTTCGAAATCGGCATCAGCATCTGGCTGGTTCATTATCTCCATTCGCATGATATTGTTGACGTTGGAGAAGTTTGGTTGCTGTTTGAGTGGAGCAGCAGCTTGCGGCTTGAAGGAAGGCTCCTTCTTAGGCGCCTTTGTCTTGGGCGATGTATTCGTTGACTTTGGAGGCGTGGCTAAGGTTGATACATTGGCATTCTCTTTGGAGATGCTTGCTACAGCATGCTCTGGGTTCCTGATAGGATATGACTTGCCAGCAAGCTTCCCTCTGCTGGCAACGCCTTGACCCCACTTGAGGACGAGACCATATCCTGGACATTCGAGATTCCTTCCTCTGCATTTTCCACAGGTAGGCAAAGCACGGTCACACCTAAGATTTATAGCGTTAGCAGAGGGGTACTTTGGATATGTATACGAATATTGAAGAATACATCGGAGAGCTACACTGACTTTATGCGCCTTCTGTTGCAAACTTTGCAGTCTTGCGTTGCCTTTGGGGCATTATCGTCAACCTTGATTCTTGAGTTCCCACCGCGTGGCATTTTGATTGGCTTTGGTGGTGCCTGAACAGCTAGCATTCTACAACAGCGTTCAGAAACTGCTCGGTTGTCAGACCGGTCCGTATGAAAGAACAACAATGGATATATATATGTATAGAGAGAGGAGGTGGGAAAAGAGTAATGCGTCGATGTTGTGATTGCTGGGTTATGTTATATTTATGCGTATGCGCGCGAGATGGTTAACAAAGTAGTCGCTTTTGAACAATCGGACTAGAACAAGAGTTATACGGCAAAGACCACGCTGTATATCAAAAAAAATAAAGTGTGGATGTATGTGGTTCTTAGAGGACCCTGATTTGTTCCAATCAGTGAAGCTGCCTGGGGAGAATGAGGTTAGAGATGGGGGGAGCATGAAGTTATAAACCTTTACTCCTCAAGGCCGCCTTAGCTTGAGCAGGCCAATTTAACGGCAAGTACCTAACGGCGTGGGCGCGGCCGTGTGTGACCTGCAGACCCTTTCTTTGGAGGAGGACGGGCAGTGGGGGTGTGGAATGGTACAGAAGATACCTTCTGGATACCTACTAACTTAGCTGCCGCAGAGTGAATAATTACTTCTTCCCACACCTCTTTTTTCTTTCTTTCTTTTCCTTTTCCCTCTGCTTCGTGTGTTTTTGGTATCGACGACGACGGCCTCTGCTAGCTGCAGCTTGGCGGGTGGAGGTTGATCTGCCCATTGATTTCCTGAGCCCTCCCTTGTCCACACACTTCGCATGCAAACTCCCCAAGGAATGCAGCAAAAGGCAGGGGAGCGATGGTAGTATCAAAAGCAATAAAACCATCAACCTGTTTAACAAAAAAAAGGAAGCAAGACAAAAAAAAAGGAAGCATGAGCCAAGACGTGTGCTTCGGCTTTTGCGCTTTTTTTCTTTTTTATTGTCCGTTGTTTTCTTTTTATTGCCGTCGAAGTTTGCTAAAGGTACATCCAAAGAGCTTCATCTTCTTTGGTGCGCAGCGCATGCATGCCAAACTTTTGTTTTGCTGCTGGTGGGGAGTCGGCAGGGGTCGTCCGCCGAACTATCGTCACAACCCCGGGGTATATCGCGCCCTTGCCCTTGGAGACGCTTTTCTTTTTGCAACTTTCTTTTCTTCTTCTGTTCCTCAGGGGCCAGGGCGTGTTCGGGGGCCGACCGCGACGGCATTGTGTCTTGTCCAGGGCCGTGCCAACCAAATCTACCGTGTGAGGGCCATTATTTTCATGCGCAAAGTCAGTTAGTTTAGCGCATCCAGCTGACTTATGTAATGGAGCCGACGAAAAAAACGTTTCTTACCCAAACAAGCAAAGACCATTTTTGAACCTTGCTCAGGTGGAACCTACCGCGCCCAAACCAATTTTGTGTTTAATTCTTTGGTTTTTTCGGGTTTTGTTCAAAAAAAAATCGAAAAATCGAAAAATTGAAAAATGAAAAATGAAAAATGAAAACGTGAAAAAAAGCTCGAGTTGGCCACAGCAAGACCATCGTCATGGCCACCGCATGCTAAGGAGAGCTTCGAGTGGCAGTCGAACTATAACACATAGTCGTGAGAGCGGGTGGCCATCCCCGGTTCGATAAGGGTGAAACCCTTTATGATCTGAGCAGGATCACGAATTGGGTATTGCCTCATCGATGGTGTTTCAATGCTCTGAAGAGACGATGGAGTGTGTGAAGCTGTGTCGAACGACGCCAAGACGACAACGTAACACCGGCCTGCCAAGCTGCCGTCGACCATCGAACAACGACAATAGATCGTTTAGCTTTGGAACTGTCTCAAAGGATGCATGTTCGGAACCAAAAGGAAAAAGGCCCCGCAGAAGCCGATTTGTACGATTGAGGTTTTCCAAAAGGTACACTGTCACGAGCTGAGAGCTTTTTGTTTTACAGTTTCAATCATCTTCCTCAAAGTTTATCTGGCGGTAGCTCTTGCTTGAGGTGTACCTCAGCCTAACCAATTGCATTCACACTAGAGGAATTTCGTAGGCCACTTTTGCTCAAGAAACAAAGGCCGTTCCTGCGCTCTGTCGCATCCAATAAACGAGCTCATCACAAGCATAGCTAACTCCCGCCGCTCCGAATTGGTGATGTTACACTGGCGACACTAAGCCTTGGCTTTGAACATACGGCATCCACGTGTGAGCCGTCTTGTCAATTGCTTTGATAGGTACCAAAGCTTAAATCCGAAGACATGGCCTCTTGGGATCGATTTGAAAAGTGTGCGCAATTGTCTTTGATGACTGACATTCGCGGCGCCAGCACGATAAGCATACAACGTTGATGCAGCTGATAAACCGCCCGATGAGCAGTGTTCGAAACGTAGCAAAGGCGACGGTACGCATCAGATCACGTTCTCCTTTTATCTAGCGGGTTCATCGCATGTACTTGCTCGATGTTCTTTGTAGGTATGCCTTGGTGTCAAACACAGCGCTGAGTCCAAGAGGCAAATATGTGATTGGGAGTG
>JAJTUH010000003.1:3933139-4067314 GCA_036971555.1 Drechslerella coelobrocha
AATTGTTTAAAACCAAAAAAAAAAAAAAAAAAAAAACTATCAGCAATCAAAATACCTTGGAAACAATAGTTCAGGTAGCTGCACATATCACACAGCTGCACAGAAGGTGTTTTTTTTCTACTGTGAAAACTGTCCAATTGCGATTATTTGGAAAAAGGGTCCAGCCACTTGCATCATACGCAGAAGCATCGATGTAATATCGAGCCGAAGAGCAGGCTAGATGCTTGTTATTTCCGCCCCGGCGATTCCTCACGATCGGGTGCACCAAAGCTTTTGTCGAAGATCGTGTTTATTTTGAGCGTGGTGGTGGCCGTTCTTGCGGTCGTAGCAGGGCTTGGAACCGACATTGCATGACATGCATGAAAGCTCTGGCAATTCACGGGCTCCGGGGCTCTGGCGACGCATCCTGAGGTCGACTCTACCAGGGTTGAAATGACCTGCATCAATGTGGGGGTGCAAAAATCCCAGGATCGAGCAAATGCTCTGCACCGCATTTGTCCTCGAGAATGGCTGGTTGGTCTAGCGTCGCATTCGATCCCAAGAGGGAATNGAAACAAAGAAACGAAGTAGGAAAAAAAGAAAAAAGCAAAGCAAAGGACAAGAGGGAGCAAATGAGGTCTGCTGGGGTTGTCGAAGGACCCTTGTCGACCTCATGTGGTCGCCGAAATGGGCAGCTTGTGCGAGAATTGCCGGATGGTTTTCCAGCCTACTTTGGGACTAGTTTCTGACCAAAAGATACAACATGCAGAAGGGAAATGTCCACGCTGAATGTGGATACTTTATATAGGAACATATCCAGCAACTACCTCAGAATTGCTACATGCAGTCACGCTTAACAGTATTTCTGCTATAGATGTCACTCCTGGTAATTGTTTTATATTAATCACTGGCTATAGCGGTGTACCTGAGCTGCGTCCGACACTAAGGCAGTTGGAACACACGTGTCCATGGGCCATGCCAGCCCAATAGTAATAACAATATAATAATAATGGCAATAGCTCTATAGTAAGAAGCAGAAGAATAATAGTAACCAGAATAACAACAATAGGGTCTGGAGATAAGATGTGAGCTAACCATCCTCAGCCTCCCCAGAAGCCTGTGAGTTTTGGTCTCATAGCCGAAAACGACCGGCCGATAGACATCGATATCCTAGCCATCGTACCTGCAGCAGCTGCATCTGCAGGATACGAATTGTTTTGTGATACTTCCCCGAAAAATAAAAAATAAATAAAAATTCCGAGTTCGCCAGCCGCAGCGCTGCTTCCTGCGATCAACCGTTTCATGCTCGGCCGACAGCCGGGGGGGGCTGTTGCATCGTGCACTTGCATTGTCCTATATCACGTTCCTATAAGTCCGGTCTTTAGAGACCACATGTTACAGACCAGCCCGGTCCGAGAAGGCGAATTTTAAACTTCATGCGCTGTTATCTATATCCTACACCGTATCGGCATCATGTATGTAGCACTCCCTATGTTTCCAATGAAGTGTCTTTGCATGAGATCCTGCTGGACCCCTTTGCACCTTGGTAGTCGCAATGTAGCCCAATTCCTGCGTGGCCCACAGAGAATGGGTCCATAATACGCGTCAGAAATTATGATATTTTAATCTTATTCGCAATATATTCAAAATAGGCGCTCGGGTTGCAATACGGTACCTGCAGTAGTACAATAGTGAAGACTGCTGACTTGTGAGAGTGCTGAACCAGTCATTATACCGATGATAAACTTGGGGGACTATTATTTCATGCTCTTCGTTCTCTATACCGAGCTGACGCCCCCGTTAACGAGCGTTCATATCAATTCACAGCCCACCACACCGCTTGTCAATCCCTGTGCCAGTACAAAACCAATGGCACGCTAGAAGAAACACTCCCTTGGCGGCTGGGACGTATAACCGTTAAGGCTCGGAATATTCCTGGCGGCAGTCGATGCGATATATCCTACTGGACCGCTTATTTAAACCGTGGCCTGGTGTTCAATGTATGCGATATCCCCTAGCATAAGCAGGCTGATCCTGCATCGAGATTCCTACCTTGAAGTTAGTTCGTCAATGCGATACCGAAACCTGTGTGGTACCTTTCCGCGGATAAACAAGCTTGTCATTTCCATCCAAAGAGGAATATGTATGCTTCAGACCCTGGAAAGACAGACGGTGTCCAGCTAAGCGGCATGACAAAGGGAGAGGGAAGATACGCCATCGCATGATATATTGCGTATCATGCGCCAGCTTCCCCGCACAAGGCTAACTCTGGATGAAACTGTAGGCGATTAGAATTTGGAAAGTCGAAGCCCGCCGCGCAGAAGACGCCTCGCCGTGCCCACTTATCACGAATGGATAGTAATACACATATACCTCAAGCCCCGCATTTTGATCTGTTGCATCTTGATCTACAATGATCTATCCTACTCGCAGTTCCTAGGAGTCTTGTTGTTGTTGCAGAGTCAACCTCACGTAGGACGATATGGTAGGAAGCATCAGAAATTTGCTTCCGTCCGCTGATATCAATCAATAGGGCGGTACGATCCCCTGTCCGGTAAGGAAAATCGGCTCCTATGTCGCCCGAAAGGTTTATGATTTGTCACAGGGTCCCGGCCCCGCATGTAAATCCTGCTCTATGCCGTGCTCTTGCAATTGTTTCGAGCCACGAACACCATGGGTATAATATTCTGGTAATTTCAGGTTCGCGACTACTCATGAACAGAAAAATTATCATAGTGAGGGCCTGTCAACTTGATACTTAGGATTTGATACTTCCTGTCCACCAATCGACGGTCTAATGTATTTCATTGAGTTAATTTGACCCTTTTATACATACATATATAAGTAGATATATATATATATATATATAAAGAAGAGGGGGAAGGAGAAGAAGAAGGTGCATGCGGAATCCTAGAGCTGATGCTGGCCGCATATTGGATGAATCCGCCATGACGGCTCGGCTCCTGTTGTAAAGTTGGGAATAGTCGAAGCTTAGCACATGACTCGTTTGGCGCTAAGTTGCAAGATTGTAAAACGGCAAGATCCAATTTGTCGAAGTTGCCATAGAGCAAACATGTCAATCCAGCTAAGCGAGCACAGGAGCGTTGAGAATCGGAACACAAACAGTATGGTCTGTTTCAAAGAGAGCCTGAGATGCGCATCGGGTTCCTCTTTGCGAGCCTAAGCAGCCTCTTCTCGTCCTAGTCTCGCGGCATCTTGTCTTGAAATTGTCGTGTTTGTGACATTGTTGACAGACGCCACGGCTGTCATATCGATCCGATCAGGTATCGATAATACATTGACACATGTTGGATCAAATTGCGATTTTCGATGGCGAACGGAGCAATATGCACAGGCAGGGGTAGGATCAAAGATCCTCCTTTCGATTCAACTCTCATCCTCGAGAACGAACCGATTAATTAAGGTTCTACTTGCCCTGGTTGTAGTGCCTGCGACCGATATCACGGCTCCAACCTCAGCAGGGAGGCACAAATGCTAGTTCACGCATTACTTCGCCTTGAGCACGGGATAGCACTAAACGTTGATGTCAGTTAAGGAGGGGCACGAGGCGTATTACGTATTAAAGGACCAAACCATGCCGTCGCGATGCGGCTGCACTGGTAGACTACTTTCCCCAGCTGTCGACCTCGCGGCCTCGCAAGACCGTACTCTATTGAAACACTTAAGATTAGACAGCAAACACTCCGCGGAGACGTGCAAGCACCTAGCTGCAGCCGGCGCACCGGTCGACCTGGGAGCACTGACGTCTGAGGGGCGTCAAAACCATCGCAATTCGATCGCAAGATGCATTGTTCGTCGGTTCCGTGTTGTTGCATGCGCCGTTGTAGTGGGGCCTTTCAGCCCGACGGTGTTCGGTTGAGTTTCAACCTTTTGGGTTTAGTGCTTGTCGACTAGCCGCAAAATATTAATAGCCTTTCCTTTGCTGTGCACAGCCAGCATACCTGCATCCACGCGACCGCCGTCGACATCCTTCCGTCATTGCTATCTCCATTCTCACAACTGACATGATATGATATCCGCAGCATCTGGAGAAATTGCGCAGGTTCGCCGTCCGATTGGACATGTTGCAGTCCGTGCGCGTATGTTTTACAAGGCGTCTACCCCGTTTGGGCAAACAATCTAAGCTCATCGACGTCACCAATCATCCATTATTGCAGACACAAAGACATTCCGCCGCTGCCGTCATAGAGATGCTTTGTTATCAGCTGCCTCTCTCTCTCTCTCTCTCTCTCTCTTTCTTTTTTTTTTTTTGGGGCCACTTAGTTGCCGGCTGATGTTCGGTCGAATCATATTTGACGCTACTTCGAGGGGCTAACAGGAGGCATGTCCTGCCACAGAAGTGCACTCCTCCCCGTTCTCTATACCAAAGTCCACGATATAAGCTGACTTGAGGTTGTATATTAGAAACGATCGAGGTAATTTCAATAATCCCCTGATCCTGTCCGGACGTCCAGTCGGAAATGCCATCCTGTACCAACCTGTCGGGACGTATCAGGAAATATTCGAGAAGGGCGTTCAGATTTCCACCACAGATTCTGACACAGGCTGTCTCGACCCCTTGCATTACACCGCCCCAACTGTCGGGCTGGTGTTCGGCGCTTGAGCCACCATCCCTTTTCCTTCATTAGCCCCAAGCGAATTATGCAAGGTACACAATTCCTGACGAATCAATATTCAGGGCTTCGCTTCAGCCTGCCTTTCTCTCCCCAGCCACTTGAGCTAACGTGAGTTGCAGCCGCACCTTTTCTTGGTTATCGTTGCTGGGGGGTAACCCAGGTGCCCGGAATGCAGTAAGTTCCCGTGGATCATCCCCTGCTGGCCAATCTTTGTTGCACACTCGGAATAGGGACTATACCGAGCTTGGTAGTCCCAAGCGGCCGTCAGCTGAGGTCACAAGTCTGGAGGGGCCAATCATGAATTTTTATCGTTGTCTAAAAGCGGGGTCTTCCCGCATGTCCCCGAATTCGTTTGGCTGATAGGAACCAAGACTCGTTAAGCAAGAGGTGTGGCAGTCCTTCATTTAGCCGTTCTTAATCCGATTGCAGTCGCCTTTCATCAAAAGACTTGGCCTAAGGTGTGTGGCTCGTTAAACGAAAATATCACTTTTGCTACGTCGGCGTCTTGAAACCGAAAAAAACCTACACCATTTTTTCTGTTTTAAGTTTTCTGGGGTTGTTTCAACAATACAATCCTTATCTATCAGCTTTGCGCCATTTGAAGATGCACCATCCTGCTACACTCGTCATATCGATCTACTGTGCCAGAAGTCGATGCAGGCATGACGCACATCGCTCACTTTTGCTATTATTAAAGACGGTGGACTGTGTCCAATTTTTTTAATTGGTAATATGGCTACAAGAGTCTATCACGATCACAAAAAAACAACTCTCGAGTGATATTAACACTATTGCCTGCCAGACGTGCGATCGTATCTATGCAATACAAATCATCCATCCAACAAGTTTCTTGTCTTGCTGAGTGACATATCAAACTCTTGAAGTCGTATGTTGAGATGTAGAAATTCATCTGGCGTACCAGCTTTTGTCGTGCCGGCAGGCAACTACCTAGTTCACCGTAGGCTGCCGTTCTACAACGTCGCTAGGAAACGGCCCGACAAAGCATCTGAAATTGACCTGGAGCTAGCAATTCTCTTCCTAATCTGCTAGCTGTCAACTGATTGGGCCAGTTGTCGGATTCGGATCTGGCCTCTTGAAATGGTTCGCGCATATAGCTTCCCACAAACATCATTGGGATAACCCATGTTTATTCCCAGGCGCTAGAGTATAGAGCTTGCGATGGGTGCAATTCTCAAAACGTGTGTTTGGGAGTTGGATTAGGAGCTTTTCTCTGTTTCTTTTTTTGAGTTGAGTAAAAATATTACTATCTATATTTCATATCGCATCGCATCGGCTTCTACATATGCTCGTCCAGAGACCCCTTCACAGCTCGTAACTCTAACCTGACCAGACTGTATTTCCATTGGCCACTAGATGGCTTCCGCGAGAAGGCTCGCGGCGCATGCACAAGTAAGTAGGTATCTGCACGACGAAAACGTCCGTCGGGCGTGGCTAGACCAATCGCGAATTTTTGCGCCCCAAAAAATGTGATAGAGGATACGATTGTCCTTTTCCACAAAGTCGACAGCGAATACTCGGAGCGAGCCCGTCACGGTGTCGCGCATGCCAACACCATCTTCGGAATAGGCTCATCATGTCTGCCTGCTATTCGCTTAGTGGGTGGAAGCCTGGCTCGCAATTCACACTGCATAAATCGACGCGATAAGACCAGGATCGTGAGTGTCGTGCCCTGCTTGATTCGACTGAGTTGCAATGGTGGGCTGACAAAGCGCAGGTCTTGCCGGCGATAGAAAAAAGCGCCATGGCTTGTTGAGGTACGTTTACACTGAATGATGGATGTTAAGCATCCACATGCACGGACACCCATAGTAATTGCTGGCCTCTCGCGTTTCTTTTTTTTTTCTTTTCCAACAAACGGCCGACTAGCCGTCGGCCAGACGCTAACTCATCGTTTCTGAGATCGATTGGTCAAGCCGCACCACCCAGTTTATTTGTCAAGCATGGTCACCCAGCCCTGGCCATTCCCAAGTCCACGCCGATGGTCCATGCCCACAGTATCTTAGTAAACAACGTTATAGCACCCGGGAGGTCTATGAACGAAATAAGAAAAGTGAGACAAATGTCTCAGTCCCAAACGAGGAAATGAGACATGCTGCTGATTTGCTTGGCAGAGACCAGCTCTGCAGATCCACCGCAGCAAAATGGTCCCGCAGCGGAGTCTTCAGGTCCCGGTTGGGTGGTCGGGGCAATTGCTTGTGGGCAGGATGAGTTTTGCTGCTCGGCAACGTCATCAAAAAAATCTCGTCCTCACGCCTTTTATGCATGTGCCTGCGAGGTCACATTCGAGGGATGTATATTCTGGGATATGCACCAACTGTGCAGTTCCGCGGGCGAAAGGTAATCAGAATGTATTTTGTGATGTAAAATATGCCTGCTTGATTTCTCAGCTCAGCTGCTCTCCACGATATGCCCCAAGCGTAAGCTATCAAAGGGCCGCCACGCAGGTACACAGCTCGGTCGGCTGGGAGTTCGGTACCACAATCGGCTTTTTTGTTTTTAATGCTCGCCAGTTGGGTAAAATCCAAAAAGACTTCCGATCCCAGGCTAAATGGTTGATCAGCATTGTCGCCAGATCATTCCGCCGATGGCTTGCCCGAATGGGTTTGTTGCATATGTATGAAATCTGCCCATCCGAACGACGATAGAATGATAGCGAGGACCGCAGACAGCTCAACGTAATCGCATTTCACCGACAAAGTCAGTAGGACTCCGAATGTCCGTGCTTTTCTTTCTTTCTCATTTTACGAATGCACACATACACACATTTTTGCATATTTCGCTTTGTATTTGGCCAGTTTTGGTTCGTTTTCTTTTTCATTCTTCCATGAGATCACTCGATGGGCTTCAGCACTTGGTCGCATGTGTCCTCCAATCTTGCAAGGTCCTCGATAACGCTGTCGATTAGTCCCTCATTTGGGCCTGCAAAGCTCCCGAACTTGAGAGAGCTAAGGTCGCCAACGATGTCTTTGATTTCTTGGGTTAATTTTTGGCAATCCTGATCCAAAGCAGCCATCTCGGTCTCGAGCTTCTCATTTGCATCTTCCAAGGACTTTGCGATATCCTGGATCGGCAGTATTTCATTCCTAGGAGCCGGTATGTCGCCGTACACATTCATAACATTGACAATATCGGCATACCCACGCAACTCTGCGTCTTCTTCTTTGTTTTGAGCATCGGCTTCTCGTCGTTCGCGCTTGAGGAGCTGATGTGACATTTTAGCCTCAAATTCGATGTTCTTGCGCACTACTTCAAGAGCAGCCACACGTTTCAAGGTTAGATGGTTATATAGCCTCTTTACTTGTGGGCTGTTCTGGAGGTTCTTGGGGAAGAGAGAGCGGAAGGTCTTTAGGTCGACTATGTCGGGAAAGGATGCATTGGAGATGAGGAAGCCGGACAGGATTTGGGTCTCGGTATCGGTAGTAGACCGCGACATGGTGCTGCCGCAGCGATTTACGGCAGACAGATAAAAGCCCAGGCTACCCTAGTGTCCTTTGTAGATTGGCGTAGTAATATGAGATGAGATGAGATGGGATGGGATGAGATGTGAAGGTGATGGTGATGACGAAATACCAGGTGTGCGATGAGGGATAGTGGTGAAGGACGCGGTTAGGTTGGCGTTTGTCAGCTGGGTTGTTCCTTGCTGGGCCGAGGGAGCGTGCCCTTTCAGCTACGCAAGCCCACAGATGATCTCATCCCTGCCAAATACCAAATTGCGGCCGCCACAGCAGCCAAAGGCAGGCTCACCTGATATCAAATTGGCTTTTCGTATCCAGCAGTTCCCGTTTGTGCATGTCTCAGCTGAGATTGTGGGCTTTGGGTTGGTTCGCAAGTGTAACGCTGCCTACCCGTCGATAAATGACAATGGTGCCAATAGTAAACATAATAATAATATCAGCATCAGCATCGTCACCACGATCATTGACTATAACGCCTGAGTAAAGTACTTACTACCGAGGTACCTAGACAGGCAGGTAGGTACTCAGGCAAGCGGTGTTGATAAATAAGCATGTACCATGGTATATACCCATCCATCTCCAAACCTAACGGCAGGAGAGGGCTTGCTGGCTTTTGGGGATTCTGCAAGCCGGAAAGCTCAGTAAGCTCCGCTAGTCTGCAAACCAGAGAGGCACGGGCGCAGGTGCACGACGGGCTAGCAGCAGCAGCTGATGGTTTGCTGGCTAACTAGTGCAGAAATGGTGCCTTCTTAATTACTCAATTGCGGGAATAGTTCTGCAGGCGAAAATGGTGAACGACTGTATGCTAAGACCCCAGCGGGTAGCGAAGCGGACTTTACAACTGTGCAAATGCCAAACTGGGCGTTCCGAAGAGTGCGGTGCTTGAGTACCTTGCATGGGAGATCAGGCGAGTCGGTCCATTTTCGCTTCGGAAGCAGCAATTCAGGTACGTCCGGAGTGGAGGAATATCCACGTTCGTGCCCACGTTCATGTGCTGCCCACTATGAGGCAGTGCCTGCCTGCCAGCCTACCTGCTTGCCTGCCTGACCGTAAAGCAGTGAGGAGAAAGCCACCTGAATGCAGCGTTCGGACCAAAAGGCCGTTTAAACTATAGTAGGGTGGACATAAGAGGTGTCAGTCTGCCTGCATGATTAATACATCCCTCCTCGATTACTCCGTACGCTGCTCTGCTTACAGACTTCGTGCATAAGTGAGTGCTTGCTTGCTTGCTTGCCTGCCTGCTCAGCTTAGCCCCGGCAGCCGGCGAATATCCGGCAGAATGAGAAACGAGGCTGGGCTGAAAATTCGCCGGCCTTTTCCCTTTTCAAACGTCGTCCTGGTGGGTTTTTGGCGTCGGTGAGTTTCAGCATCCGGTTGGCTTGCTCGGGCCAACTCGAGTTAATTTTGGCTGCGTCTTCTGCACCACCAACAACACATTCTGACCACTTGGCCGTGACGACAGCTGAAAGCCCGTCCTTCGTCTTCCTGAAATCTCTTCCACCAATCCGTCTTTTCTTGTACACATTATTCACTCTCATCCACTCGCTTTCTTTTGTTCTCTCTTCCCGATGTCACGGTAATCTCTCCGTTCTCGTCGCCGGCCTCTCCCTTCATCTTTCCGTATGGCTTTCCTTTTTTTCCCATCTCGTCCTGTTCATGTTCGTCAATGGCTCTTTTCCTTGCTTTCAAGTGTGCATGCCATCGGCTGTCAACGGGCGCAGGATGCAGCGACTTGTTTCCTTAATGGGCTTGCCATGCTTAACTTTCCACCCACCCCAGTAGCTCTATAGCTACCTTATGCTCGTATCTCCGTTGCCAAAGGCTAGAGGGTTTCATTAGTCTGCAAGCTTGCCTTAGTTGGTATTCTCGCTGGAGCGCCAGGTTGTCGGAGGGCGTCGGAGGGCGCCGGTGAACGCAATGGCGTTTATTGGATTTCGCATAGTGTTTTTTTTCTTTATTGTTATCTGACTTTCTTTTATTTTCTTTCTTTCTGTAACCGGCTTTGCAAGTTGTGCCTCTCCCAACTGCCTTCGGCGCTGCCTCGGAGCTGCATCATTACAAATCGGAATCGGCAGCGCGAGGACGACTTACTTTGTCCAATAATGCAGTCTGGTTCGTCGAAGGGAGCACATACTTCCAACGGAGTGTGTCTCAGAGCCACAGTCCACCACAAAAACAAAAAGCAAGAATCGATGCATCAATCACCTACGATCTAAGGGCCGCCGCTTGATTCGTACTCGTTTGCATGTGCTGGCGTCTGCGATTCAAGGTGATGGCGACTGTTTTTGTTTTTTAAGGGATCTTGCCCCTTCGCACAAGTTTTTTTTTTTTTTTAAAGGAGAGAGAGAAAAAGAAAGAAAGAAAGAAAACGAGAAGGGAAAAGGCAGACAATGAAGATGCGGCCACATATTCAATGTCTCTTCCTCAAAGGCAGATGCGCAGTCGGTACTCGCGCAGTTACAAACAGACCCACGACGGGTCGGCTTTGATCCTTCTGGCTTCTTAGACCTTCGGACACGCCTGTTATTTGTCTGTTTAGAGGACTGACCGACGGTTCAGCTGGATCGAACCGCGGGGCGACTATGCCGTACACCTTTCTTCTTTTCCTTTCCTTGCTTGGCGAGAAATGAATGGAGCTCAAAGATTTGATATTGTGCAGGATGCAGAAGCCCTGCGAGACGGTATCCCGTGCCGGACTGGTTGTGGGACTTTGATTCACCTCTTGCGTTCTACACGTCGAAACTTTGGACACAGATGCCTCCACACCCTTTCCACCAAGTTTGAGGATGAATGATTCGTCCTTTTTCGTGCAATACATTGCAGAAGCACGGCAAGCCAAGGGGAATAAACTTTTCTGATAATTAGCCAGCTGCTCCTTCCGAACACCCTCCCGAGTTCACTCTACATATGCACCTCCCCAGTCTCTCCCAAGTACAAAGCTTCTGGTTGAGCCGTCTCGACATTGGCAACTAATGTTCCAGTACTTCAGATAACGGATGGAAACCCTGTCTGCCACTAACGGTCTGAAGATGGGGGAGGGAAGGAAGCAGTATCACATTCGTATGCATGGTCTGTATACGTGTCTAGTCCGATGTTCCCCGACACAGTTCCTCCATTGCCACCTGTCTGATCACTCGAAAATCAGAACCTAGCTAGCTCTCTAGCTCTAGCTCTCGGCACGAACACAAGCTGCATTCTGCACCGCTTGCTATCGTTAATCACACCTAAGAAGCGGGATATACATGGTACAGCAGCGTTGGATGCCGGAACATTAAGCTACCTTCTTGCCCTCGAAGGGCGGGGTAAGCTCGAGCCAGAGCTAAATTATGCATATTTCTTTGAAAAGGCCCGCCAGATGCAATGGTGCGGGGCCATATCGTGCGTTATTTGAAACTGGCTGCCCGTAGCGGGAATGTATCGACGTTAAAGGGTTCTTTTCATTCTCCGTGTCTGCAGGCTTTTCTCCTCGAGGTGGTTCACCCCCACCCCACCATCGCCCTCGATTATTACTTATTACTACTATTATTATTATCATTATTATTATTATCATTCTTCTTCTTGTTGTTTTCCAGAGATCACAAGATGGTTGATAACTTGGTTTCATGAACTATACACCACATCCTTGCGCGATCCCTTCATTAATTCATATCCCAACATTGCATATGCGTATGCATGCCTGCATGGCGGCCTCCAGTACTGTACTCGGGTCTACATCTATTGTCTGCCTTTGCTTTTCTTGATTTAATAATTATTAATTATTAGATAAGTTTGGTTGGCTGACTGTCTATGCGTCTGCTTGCCGACGAGAGAGTGTGTATGTGAGATATCATACCGTCAGGTCTTGTTTTCGGCCGTGTGTTCCGGACCTCTACTTTCTCTCCCTGGTCCAAAACTTTTCTCGGGTGAGAGTGAACTAGTCGCATGCTGCGCGCCTTGTATCCATACCGTCGACCACATGTGAGAATGTGAAATATTGTGGTACATTGTGCAGTCTTTTCTTTTTCTCACACTCTCTGTGACGACCCTGTGGTTGGTGCCAGGCTAGGTAATCGGATGTTTCCTACGACTAAGTACCTGGCGTGGGTAATATTCGCACCTATGATCTGTTAGTTCCAGCAGTGCCAATTATAGGTAACAACTGAAAGGGCATAAGTGAATAGTATTAAGCAAATAGTATTGTAGGGCCTTATAGTTTGCAGTATACATATATACGTATCTGCGCTAGCTCCTAAGCCCTGCCATAGTTGCTGAGTTTCGGAGTATACCTTCTCCTCACCAACATCGGCATACATGCGGCTTCTGATTTGCGGTTGGGTGCTTCACTCGAAGTATCGTGGAATTGCCGCTGCGTGCTAGCCGTAAGTAAATCGTGCTTGAGCAAGGTTGACACTTAAGGGTTGATAACACAGGCGGCCGCCTCTACTTTTTCGCATGCTGTTCTGACAAGTGGATGAAACATAATTTTGGGATGTATTGAAGCCACAATATAGTGTAGCTGAGGAAAATATCATACATCTAGTGGCGAAACCTGGTCTGTAAGTTATTGAGGCGTGCTGTTTGAAGTGTCTGAATTGGTTATTGCGGAAGGAGTCGCTGTTTACGATTACGAGCCAGATTTTAGAGCGGGCTTTGTTTGTGTTAGCTACCGAGGGAGGGAGGAAGCGATGCATTATTGGGGCTTGTATCGGGTATCTTTTGTTCTGATGCGAGGTAAATGAAAGGCCAAAGACCCTTTTAAAACAGACATACGTACAAGATGAAGGTGAACCAAGAAATGCCAATATGCCATAAGATAAAAGAGAATTACGCTAAAATTTCAACAAGGCTTGCCAAATTATATACGATTATAGCCCGGTTCCGAGAGCGTTAGTTTACAAGAAAAGAAAGATGTCGACGCCGAACTTCCTGCTTTTGATAAATGAAGACAATAGGTATCATTGCTTTAATGACGTTGATGCTTATTTTTGGTTTTTGCTGGGCTAGTAGGCTTCGGCCTAAATATCGAGCTAGCCGCAGCCTTTGCTGGACTCGATTTGATGCGATGGGGACTCGGCTGGGCGACCTTGCCTTTAGCGGCTGTCGGACGTGGTGGACGCAATTTGGCCTTTCCCTTAATTGAAGCGGTGACAGGAGCAGTGACAGGAGCAGTGACAGGAGTAGTGACAGAAGCGGTGACAGAAGCGGTGCCTGAAGCGGTATCTGAAGCGGTGCCTGAAGCGGTACCTGAAGCGGTGCCTGAAGCGGTACCTGAAGCGGTGCCGGAAGCGATATCGGAAGCGGTGCCGGAAGCGGTGGCATTAGTAGTTTCTGTAGATGGTTTTTGGGGAGGCCTCCAGGGAAGATGTTTGAGGGTTCCTCGCCAGCTAATTCTCTCGAAGCTCACTCTATGTGTTTTCCCGTGTGCTTCCTCAACATTAACTGTGATGGTAACCGAGCCTTGTTCGCCTGCTCGACCCCAACGTAGTTGGATTGACTGGTCCTGTTCGACCACACCACCGATATCAGGGTCATTGATGAATATGACTAATCTCGTCGCCTTATGAGTTGGGTCGGATACAGAGATGGTAATGTACTTGTCTTCGATACCGGTGTAACCCCAGGTAATGGAACATGGTGTAACAGCCGTTAGGTAGCCGATAGTTCCCCCAGACCAGAAGTTCGCCATCACAGTGTTATTGAACTGTATAGCCTGGAGGTTAGGCGTGTTGTGCGTGATATTTATAGGTGGCGAAGATACAAAATCGAAGGTCGTCTCGACGCTTGCTCCTGGGAGCAAGGCATACGCATAATGGCTATCCCTGGGGTCGACGCCATGATTTCTATAGATCGTAATGTATTCTCTGGTGACAGGGTCGCTGAAGCTGCTATAGTCTGGGTATTGATTGATATCGGTCCACCGCCCTTTACGTCTTTCACGCTTGAAGGTGACCTCCTCCTTATCGAGAAATACGTATCCACCGAAACTGTCGAGGTAAGCCCAGTCTGCGTCATTGCGGGTTTCTTGCCATGGTCTAATCCAACCTGGCTTCAAGGTTTGGAGGTCGCCGTTAATGCTAAAATTGGAGCCACCAAGAGGAAGATTTCTGGATTCGATGGTAGTATGCAATTCGCTACCACTATATCCAGCACAGCCTGCCCCTAAGGCGATTATCGTGTTCAAGAGGAAGAACCAAGATTTCTTAGCCGCAGAACCTTTGTCGTTGGAAAGTGCATCTAATCCGGCGAGCCCGATATTTCCTCTCCAGTCCAGTCCACCAGCCCAGTCGTTATAAGCCTTGAATTTGTATGTAGGGGGATCCTGCGGGTTCTGTCCGTTCGTGACACCAGGGGAATGATAGGGGTCCATTGTTGGCCAGTAGTCATTCGAAAAATGTAGAGGATCCCTATCTGTATAAATGTATAAAAATCCATCTCCTTGGTACCATGGCTTTAAATTCTCATGGTTGAGCGTCTCGTATCTACCGATCCTCGAGGATGACATGGCTACGGTGGCAGTCCAATCGGGTCTGTGGTGCATGAGACGGTCCGACATTGGAGTAACAAATGACCCAATTGGGGGCTTTGCAGCTGGTATTCCTTCTTCAATGACCTTTTGAATGCCGAACGCCTGCGTAATGTTGACACCGTATAGCTCAGGAAGGGGAGCCGCCTCATAGATACCCCTCGCCAAAGACTTGAAATGTTTTCGGTACCTCCTAGGTACCGAATTCGTATCGGCGAAGAAAAGTAGAGACTGGAGAAACAGGTTAGCACGGAATGCGTCTGGCTCCGATTTCCTCGAGATATCTCTCCCATTTATATGGGCCATCATCATGCCCCGATACATGACTGGAATGAATGTCGTGTCAACAGCACCGAGCGTAACTAGCAATTCACTGTTGCCGATTTTGTACGGAGTTTCACTCAAGATGTTCACAGCTCTTGAGAGGGATAGATAATGCTGCACGCCATAGCCTCCTGTGTAGGGGAATATATCATGAGATATGTAACTGCCGCCTTCGTAGAGCCCTTCCCCTGTTTCCACAAGTTTGAAAACAGAGTTCTCGCCTTCCGAATCTCTGTCAGAGAGACCCCATCTACCGCGAGCTAGCAAGTTTACGTCATTGGTAATTATTCCGGCACCGATTAAGGCCAAACAGACGTCTGCTCTGTTGGCGCCTTTCAAGGAACGTCCGGTTACACTACCAATATTCTACAATTTAGTTAGCAAGCGGTTAGCTCGATTCTTCAAAAAAAAAAAAATTTATTTATGCATTTATATATTGTTTGAAAAATGCTAAGGTCAGGTTGCAATGAGATATACCTTGGCAATGGTAGCGCCAAACTCATGCCGACGCCTTGGACCGAGGTCATCGTAGAGGAGAACTGCGATGTCTGCTAGGGCCAACGGAGCTCCAATGCTGCGATATCGGGCATATATTAGCATTCGTAGTCTACCGCGCGTGTTCGTCGTTGATGTAGGAGGAAGGTACCGGAAATTCCACCAGTTCTCGCCCTTGGCCTGGACAACGCTCGAGTTATAGATCTCAGAGGACACAAAGTCGAGGCTCTGGATGATTGTTTCCTGGACGTTGAGGTCGTGGTAATGGGTACTGCTGGGAATCGAGTAGGATTGAGCTGCAGATGCAACGTGTGAGCTTTAAAACACGCGAGCTTTGATGGATTGGGCCTGGTTAACGAACCGATGGTTCGAAGTCTCTCATATGATTTGCGAAAGTTGACGGATGCATGAATTGGCGAGAGATCTTCCCAAATGTGCAACTTCGAGGCTCTGATGCCTGCGAGATACTGCTCAGCGGTGCGACATAGTTTGGTCAGAGTATGATAGACGTCGTCGCTGTTGACTTTGGTATCGCCTCCTATGACGGTGGACGCCCATCTCTGACGGAGTCGTTTGAACTGTGTTGGTGAAAGAGTCACCAGCGCCGCGGCGTCAGCGGAAGCAGTATTACTGGTAGGCGTCGCAGATTCCATCACGGTGAAGCTGCAGGCTGCATATTCGGTAGGAAGGTAGACGTGCGAGAAAAGAAGGAGGATTGCTGCTGTTGAAGACGGATGGTCGAGGGAGGTTGACGGCGAGGGCGCAGTTCAGGGGGAGGGATAGCCAAGCAATTACAATTAGCCCTGGATCCAGCTAGCGACTCGGACGACAACAGCATTTTGGTTAGAAAGGGGTCTTTCATCGTCAGAAGAAGTCGGTTTGCCTTTAACTTTCACGATCACTTGGGTCGAATGGATTCAATTCATGGCTCTGGACGCGGATGAAACGCGGCGGCGCGCGACGGCGAGCCAGCGGAGAGCAGCATTATATTAAGAGTAATAGCGTAACAAGTCGGGGGGCTGTTATTAAGGTGTCCAGGTACATTACTTTACTTACTTGCTTAACTAGCCTGCCTCCGCGGCTGTGTCACATTCCCGCACGACATGCCATCCACCGAACCGCGGCAAACACGAGCTTGCACTTGCACTTGCACTTGCACTGGGACCGGCATTCCCATCTACGACATCAAATCACCACCATCGCCATCGCCATCGCCATCGCCAGGAGAAACCTTCTGCCGCTGCCATTGTACCTATCCTTAACCGTCGCAATAGTATACACCGGCCCATCATAGATACCCTATCAAAGCTCCTCGGCGGCTTTCGTCGGGGCAAACCATCGGCCGCCATGTCGGCCCCGGAAACCGCCCCGGTCACCGTCCTGCCCATAATACCTCTGCCCTCCGGCCACGTCCTCCTCCCTGGCATCACTAAGCGCATCCACGTTACCGACCGCCCCGATGTTGTCGCCTTGCTCCGAACGGTTTTCGGTAAAACTGCGGAGGAGTTCTTATCCAACGCCCATAATGTCGTCGGCTGCGTGCCCTTGAAACCACCTTCTCAGGTTCAGTTCCTAAGGGACCGTGCTGACCAGAGACACGTGGAGGGGGAAACAACTGAGTCGCCCTTAGACAGAGAGTCCCTCGGCGTCGAGGACATGACCGAACGGATCATAAAGGCTGTCATCACTCCGGACGCAAAAACCGTCGGCCCAACCGATCTTTTCACCCATGGCGTGTCAGCAAAAGTTGTCGGACTCGAAGAGAGAGCTGGTGGCGGCATGACTATCTTGGTTGAGGGATTGGTCGTGTTTAAATTAGGCAGGATCGTGCAGGAGTCACCTTATTTTGAAGCGGAGGTCGAGTACATTGTAGTTGAAGACAGTAGGCTGCTCTGCCCGATCCTCAAAGGAAGGCTTAATGTCCGTACGGTAATGATTGCTGATCATGCGATTAATGTCTAGCTGTCGATTCGAATGGCCAGAAGCACTTTCTTCAGTTGAAATCTCTCTCGAAGGAGCTCGTTATTCTACTTCGCATGTCCGCGTTGACGCTGCGTAGCGGAACTGGCCTGCCTCCCCTACTTGCTCGCCGGGTTGATCAATTCGTCTCGAGTAAAGACCCATCTGAGGCTGCTGGCCTGGCTCATTTCATGGTTAGCGCCGTTGATGCCAGCTACACCGACCAATTGACAATACTTACGGCCCCCAACACTAACGCTAAGCTTGAGAGAGCGGTCGGAATTCTTACAAAACATGTCAATGTAAGTCCTGAGCTTTGGAGCTTCTGAAGAAACCTTGATATTGATTCTCAAGCTCATACACCACCCTCATATAGGCAGTACGGCAACAAATCAAGGCTTCGCAGAGGATGGTCATCAAACGCCCTGATGCAAACATCTTGAGGCCACCCCCACGGTTCAGACCATTCCAACAGATTCAGAATGATGACGATCAGGAAGACGAACACGGAGATCTGTCTAAACGGCTTCAAGGAGCCCAGCTTAGTCCTGAAGGTAACTACTTACATTTCATCTGGAGGCCCATCATTTCGAAAACATGAAGTTGAGATACAATATCCCGTTATAGCTACTACGATCTCTCAACGCGAGCTCAAGCGACTAAAGCGGATGTCTCCGGCCCAGGCGGAGTACCAAGTTTGCAGAAATTACATAGAAAATATCCTCGAGGTACCGTGGGTCAAGACCACTGATGATAACCTTGATTCATCGATGCTCTCGCGCGCTCGAAAGCAGTTGAATGAAGATCACTATGGCTTGGAAAAGGTCAAGCGCAGGCTACTAGAGTACCTTGCCGTCTTGCGATTAAAAAAGCAGCTCGAGCAGGAAAATCTACAGACGGTCACCAATCTTGCCGTTGATGACAAAGGAACCACCGTTTCACCACCGAGAAAATTCCAGGACAAATCGCCGATTTTGCTACTCGTCGGACCCCCTGGTGTTGGTAAAACTTCACTCGCGAAGAGCATCGCCACAGCATTGGGAAGGAAATTCCACAGGATATCGCTTGGCGGCGTTCGAGACGAGGCAGAGATACGCGGTCATCGAAGAACATACGTAGCTGCGATGCCTGGTGTGATTGTTACCGCTTTGAAGAAAGTCGGCGTTGCGAACCCCGTTATTCTACTAGGTATGTCAGGAAAAATACCATTCCGTGTCTAGGGATTCCTTTTGGTTGGCTAACAAGTTGAGCATTAAACTTTAGACGAGATTGACAAGGTTGGGGGCAGTAGCTTCCACGGTGATCCAAGCGCAGCAATGCTCGAAGTCCTTGATCCAGAGCAGAACTGGTCCTTTACCGACCATTACATGGGTATCCCGATTGATCTTTCGAAAGTCCTTTTCATTGCCACAGCCAATTCGCTTGACACTATACCTGCACCCCTTCTGGACCGTATGGAGACCATATATCTCAGTGGCTACACCACTTTGGAGAAAAAACACATCGCTGCACGATATTTGGTTCCGAAGCAGCTCCAATCTAACGGATTGCAGACGGAGCAGTTGGTGCTCTCTGATGACGTGCTCTTGAAGATTATTCAGTCGTACACAAGAGAAGCAGGTGTCAGGAACTTAGAGAGAGAGATTGGGAGTGTCTGTCGTGCAAAAGCGGTTGAGTTTGCCGAGGCGAGGGACGAGGCCAAACTAGATAGCTATAAACGCCACATTACCGTACAAGATGTTGAGAAAATCCTCGGGATTGAGAAATATGAGGAAGAGATCGCGGAAAGAGATTTGCGACCCGGCATCATAACAGGACTTGTAGCTTACAGCTCTGGCATTGGAGGCTCTGTTTTATTCATCGAATGCTCCGAATACCCAGGAAGCGGAAGGTTGCATTTGACCGGCCATCTAGGCAAAGTTCTTAAGGGTATGTGTTAAATATTATATCTCTCTTGAATGTTGTACAAGATACTAATACCGCTACGCTTGAGTATAGAAAGTGCAGAGGTTGCTCTAACTTGGGTAAAGTCGCACGCGTATTTGCTCGGCCTGACAAATGACCCTACAGAGGATGTCATGAAGAACCGAAGCGTGCATCTCCATTGCCCAAGTGGTGGCGTTCCCAAAGATGGACCATCTGCTGGGTGCGCCATTACGATTTGTCTCATCTCCTTGTTTTCAGGTCGACGAGTATCGCCGCAGTTAGCTATGACGGGTGAGATGTCTCTGAGAGGAAAGGTGACAGCTGTTGGTGGGATTCGCGAGAAGACTATAGGGGCTATGAGAGCTGGTGTCAAGACAGTTCTTCTTCCAGAGCAAAATCGGAAAGATGGGCAAGAGCTGCCAGATGAGGTTAAGAAGGAGCTCGAGGTTGTTTACATCAGGTAAGCCTAATTAGCGCTGCATTCCAGCCCTAGCCACTATAAATATGCACTTAACGAAGAAGAGAGTGCTAACATGACAATATTTCCGTCTGCAGGAACATCTGGGAGGCTATCAGGGCTATTTGGCCGGAATGGACCGTCGCCGACGAGCACCTCGGCCGGATGGAGAGCCATCTGTAGAATATTATATTGGGCGTGCAGGGTTTTTTGAATAACAGGCGAACACAAATTGGATTTTCCCTACGGCGAATTTTGGTGATGGGCCATAGATACATAAATACATGCATACATACAATTTTCTTGTCCATTCGAAGTAATATGTATACTACTGGTCTAAGTAATATAGAGTAGCTAGCTCCATTTATCATCGTTGTTACCTAAGTACCTAGGTAGGTACTTACTTAGATAAGCCAGCCGTTACGTCATCCACCCCAGACAAAAAACATGCCTCCAACAACACGGCGTTTTTGTTCCCCGTTTCGCACAGCTTGGCCTGTTCAGCAGACATATCCAGTCACTTCACCTCGCTTTGCCCACCTCCACTTTCTCTCTTCTCCCTATCTCTCTCTCACCGCGCAATAGTATAACTTAACATCTCTCGTCCGCCAGACTCGTACTTAACTGATAACTGGCCTCAGCGGCTCAATACATCGCCCAAGATGACTCTCTACTACTCACTCGTGAGCTCATTCTCCAGTGTCCTTCGCCCCGTTGATGAATACCTGTTACTGACGCGGCTCGAAACCCGACGACAACAGGTCTTCGCCCTTCTCATGTTTGAGATGGGAATCTTCATGATCCTCATTCTCCCGCTCCCGCTCACCTGGAGACGGCAGATGTTCACCTTCATCAGCACCAATCCCTTGATCGCTAAGCTTCAATATGGTCTTAAGGTGGGACAGGATTCCCGTACGCGAGGTCCTGCTTCAACTCGCGAGCTAACGTGGGGTAGATAACCTTCATTTTCATTCTCATCTTGTTCATCGACAGTGTAAGTTCGCTCTTCCTTAATGTCGCAGACTAGCATCCACAAATTTAACACTGCGCAGGTCAACCGCGTGTACCGTGTCCAGCGAGAGCTCTCCGACGCTGCTAAAGCCGCCACTGGCAACCGTGGAGGCGCCGCCGCTATCCTAGGCCATGAGCGCACCGAAGTCCAAGCCCGCAAATTCTACTCCCAGCGTAACATGTACCTCTGTGGCTTCACCCTTTTCCTTTCCCTCATCCTTAACCGCACCTACGTCCTCATTCTCGACATCCTCCGCCTTGAAGAGGAAGTGAAGCTCGGCCGATCCAGCGGTAACAAAAGTATCCAGGACTACGAAGCCCTGAAAGAACAGCTGCGCAAAAAGGATGTGGAGTTGATGGCCATGAAGGAACAGGCAAAGGGACTTGGGAGGGCTTATGATGAGCTGAGCGATCAAGTCAAGTCCGAGTCGACTCCCAAGAAGGATAAATGAAGACAGGAGGAATTTATAGCGGAATAGAGTCCTTGATGGTAGGCCGTAATTGGCTCCACTGCGAATAGTTAGGTTTCGTTTACTTGCTAGCCGTAAAGTGTGCCGTTACCAGAAAAATAAGGGGCAGAGGTGTTGGAACAGTGAAAAGATAATAACACTCGAGACACATTTATTTGTTTTTCCAATTTTGTATTCCTTTGATAAATTTTCTTCTACAGAGGGTGGCGCGAACGCTACTCGCGGTTTGTGGGTATCTCAAAGCTTTAAATCTTATTAGAGAATAACCGGGTGTATATTATTCACTACATGCTACGTTGCATTGGACATCTTGGTTGGAAACTTCACCCTTTGCAAATGAGAAACTAATCTTGAGGCCAGACGGTTTAAAGGTGGCTACATGGTTAAAAGTAGAAAAAAGGTCTACTGAATAAGAAAAGGGAAATATACATGAGCTTCTATTTAAACTAACTATAATTTCTGCTTCTGCTTCCTCCTCCACCGGCTTGTTTTCTTCTTCTTCGTTCCCTCTAACTCCGCATGATATCCCTCCTCGATGACATTGGCCTTGCCCACGATGTTCAAGAATACCTCATCCATAGATGTCCGGCTAATCGAATAGAAGTCGATACCCTGTCTTTCTTTATTGTCTTCTACATGTGCCCAAAACGTGTATTAGAGGCAAAAGAAAAGAAGTAGAAGGGTGTATTAAGGGCGAGACGGATAAACCTACCAAGCAGCTGGAACAGGGTATTGATCGTTCTGTTCCGCTGTAGAATTTTAGCTCTGCCTTCTCCCACTTCCTGACTCTCCGTCGTGCTGATACCGTAGTCCGTCGGCTTCTCCTCATCCTTAAATACCATGACGGAAGGCACTTTGAACTTAGTCTGTCCGTGAAACGATTTGTCCTCAACTTCAGCGCCCTGGAAACTTTCTAGGATCCATGATTTGACAGATTCCATCTCCTCATCAGGTGTGTTTGGTGACGACTTAAGCACGATGTGGATGTGGTAGTGATTACCGTGCTTCTCTCTGAGATAGTCGGTCGTCCCCACCGCCAACATCTTGCGGGATATGATGCCGGCGCGATTAGCTAGCGCATCAACCTCTAACATGCTGTGACTGGTCAATAAGAGAGAGCGGCCGGGAGCGATTGACCTCAAAATGTTCCATAGCAGTCGTTGGGATGCCGAGTCCATAGATGAAGATGGTTCATCAAGTAGCAAGACACTGAAATACACTATTAGCTTGACATTCAAAGACCCTGAATATTCTTCGCCTGCAATTACACACCTTGGATTACCTAGGTGAACTTCATGTTAGCTTCAATGACGATAAAAAAATTGGTGCATACAGGACACCCGCTACTAACCCATCAATGCGATTGCCAAAGATAGTTTCCGTCGGTTCCCACCACTAAGTTTCCACGCCATTCGCTCTGAAAACTCAGTTAGGCCAACTGCATCCAGCACCACTTGCACATTGTGGTCAATATCCTAGGTTTGAAAGATATTAATACGCTGCTACGCTGCATTTAAAGCGATATTATAGTTTTGGGCGTACTTCAACTCCACGAATTCGTGCATAGAAATAGAGATGCTGGCGTGTAGTCATTTGATCGCATGCATCAAATTGAGGACAAACGCCTACAGTTTCGTGCTGTTAGCAAAACATGACGCGTACGAATTTCGACTTAAGGCTGTTCTACCTAGGCGGGATCTGGCCTCCGGTTTATGCTTGCTGTGCATATTAAGGTTATGGACAAAGATTTGTCCTTGGTCTGGACGGAGGACACCCCGGATCATCGAGATACTGTATCGGAGTTAGTATGGGAGGTTGCAGTAGAATTCGGTGTTCCATGACGTGTAAACTTACGTTGTGCCTGTGAAATTAAGACAGAATGGTCAGATATTTGTGTCCATAATTATTCAGAGAATGGCAACTTACTCTTCCCAGCGCCGTTAGGACCAAGTAGGGCAAAAATTTCGCCTGGCTTGACGCCAAAAGAAACATCTTCGACTGCCTGGACTTTCCCGAATGCCTTAGAAACATGTAAGGCTCGCAGGCCGTCGGCAGTGGCGCTGTCCACACGTTTCAATTCCGCTGCTACCTCACCTTCGACTTCCGTTGTATCTCGTTCCGCATCTTTGGTTTTGATCAAGATTCTCTGAGTATTCAGCCTGTACGCACCGCTCTCCCACCAAATCATGATACCTAGCAGGAAGACTATTTGCAAGACCAGATAGAGGATTGGCCCACCATATGATATGAGATTTTGGGGAGGCACAAAAACATCATTCTTGCAGTTGATTTGGAATAGGTTGAGTGAAGCAAACATCGCCCGAACCCAACTTGGAACCGGAGATATCAGGGCCATTGTAAAGTGAACAATAAGGATGTTCCTGTTCTGAGCTTCGATTGGCGAGTAAGTAAGGACTGACATGTACCCAATCATATATAGAAGGAACATGACAGCTTGATATCCGGCGACCATCGCGAATGCTGCGAGTTGCGATTTGGCTAACAGTGAGACAACGTAAGTTAGAAGGACCGATGCAAGGCCGTATAGCATGAATGTCGCAAAAAGGTGACCAATGTTCCACCATACGCTTGAGCTGGCAGCGAGTACTATTGTAGCGATGACTGTGATGAACAAGACAAATACAAAGTCAAAAACAGTGTAGGCTATCCATAAGCTTCCCGTGCGAACTCCATTAGAGTAGTGGAGAGCCCTAACGTTCCTTAGTCTCTCGAGCGTGGGATAGAGGACGAAGAATGCCGGAAACACTGCGGTCGCTAATCCAAAATAAGTTATAAACTGAAGGGAGTCGCCAGTGCCAGGCCCGAAGTTAACATCAAAATTTGTGTAAGTCGTAATTATCGTTGCATTGTCACGAATGTTATCGAGAATGTTTAAGGCGAGCATAGCTTTGTAGAGCCCATTATTGTTACCGACAAATCCAAGGGTCGGAGCGTTGTCCGGTAACCAAAAGCCGCCTGGGGTAACGTTTTTGTAATTGGTTTGAATGTAGTTTAAGAAGCCGTTATAAGAGTCAACGGTATGGATCATGTTTTGAAGAGACGAGGCATTAAAGCCGCCGCCTCCACTTCCTGAACCGCTGGAACCACTGAAAAATCCGCTAAAGACAGTCTGAAGCTTTAATGCAGCTGGAAGCCCGATTGCCTGTGGTGGCCCAAAAACCACGTCCAGATCAAGGTCTAAGGAAGATATGTTAACATTATCGAAATGGCTCATAGCTGCCGTTGGGTCGCAAGACGCAACTTCGAATCCATTAAGGAACCGTAATGTGATTGCAGCGGTGGCTATAGGTATCAGCACCGCAGCAACCATTGGAAGCATCATATGTCGAAGAATAACGAGACGTTTCCGAAACATTATGACTGCTTGTTGGAACATTCCCACCCGTTTTCCCGTATAGAGGTCAACACCTGCCTGCTTCTCGCCAGTCCCCGCAGCGGATACCTGAGCGGCCGCAGTTTCTTCTGCGACCTTCAAGAAAACATCCTCAATCGTTGGGCCGTTTATGTGGAAGTCTGTCATGTCCATTTGGTTAAGGGCTTTGATAATTCGGCCAGCTGCGACAGTATCATCAGCGCGATAGACCGTTTGATCGTAAAGCTGCTTTCCTTGGGTTCCTTCCAGGAGGGCGGGGGCATTCTCATCGAAGCAGTGGACTCGATAGCCCCCGCCTAACCTAGCCTTCAGCTCTGCAGAACTCCCTGCACATTTCAACTGCCCTTTGCTGAGGATCACGATGTAGTCGGACAAGAAATCGGCTTCTTCGAGATAATGAGTCGTGAGGAGAATGGTACGCTTATTTCTCTCCGAGAGAATGATATCCCAGAGCTTCCTTCTGGAAAGAGGGTCAAGACCGCTGCTCGCCTCGTCAATAATCCCGATCTTACTACCGCCAATGAACATAACCGCGAGTTGCAGTTTGCGTTTCTACAAAAGGCAAATCGTATCAGCGATGATAAAATCTCCATGGGTGGCTGACACTAATTACCTGGCCACCACTTAATGTTTTCGAAAGTGCAGAGGCCTTTTGGACTAAGTCGCAACTCCGAATGATGCCGTTGATTTCATCCATATCAATATGGCCAACTTTGAGATACATCCAGATCCGAAGAGTCTCTAGGACCGAAAGATCATCCCAGAGAACATTCTAATCGCGGGAAAAATTAGCTTTCCAGGCTCCAATTCCACATTCAACCGAGTCCATCTCACATTTTGAGGGCAAACCCCCAGGTCAGTTTTGACTCCTGCGACACGAATCGCTCCAGAGGTGATGGTGTCTAGGCCTGCGATGGCATTATTGGTCGTAGACTTGCCGCTTCCGTTGGCACCAAGCAGAGAAACAATAGCGCCTTTCCTGACATGAATAGACAAATCATTCACGGCTACGACGGTCTCCTTTTTGCGATTCCACCACCGTGGAGGATACTTTCGAGTGAAGTGGTCAATCTCAACAGCATTTTCTTCCGATGTTGTCCCGACAGTCCGGTTTGGAGAGGCAGTACCGTAGAGCCAGTTTTCAATCAGCGTAGCTAGGATAGGATAAACGATAATTTGAACCACTAGAAAAGCCAGAAAAGCAATCCCTGGGACAGAGTGTTCTGCTGTTGGGGCTCGCTTGACGAGGTTTGCAGGTAGGTTTTCTCGCTCCCAATGTGCCACAAGGATCATAAAGTACACATAAGTCATTGGAGTGAACAGAAAGCCCTATCAGCGTAGATTAGTTACCTGTCACACGCGATATACTATAAGTGTTGAAGATGCAGAGGAGCATACTAAGATTGCAATAGCAGCGGTGGACATTCCGGAAATGACCTGCGCTATGACAGCCAGTAGGAGCGACCCAATTACAACTGTGATACCGGAGAGCTGCGCCTTTCTAAAGAAGGAGCCACCTAGGAGAGATAAGCTGCTCCATGCCAACCCGGCCAGAATGTGAAAAATCACGACGATTCCGGGGTTTGTTTGTTGAAAGACAGCGAAGGCAAAAGCAAGCGATATCAGAATCCAACCCGGCAGGTATATAAGAGAGAACGCGATGTGATGGCTGAGCAGCCTTGCCCACTGCCGCCCGCCCATGGCGTTAATCAGTTGGCTCATCCCGATCTCTCGCTCCGCAGCAAAAAGACCTGTCAGATGGTAGCCGACACCAACCATGGAGATAGCGAATGCAACGGCAAGGACATCTATGAGAGCGCCCATATACCGAATTCGAATGCGATCCTTCCGCTCTTTCTCATTAAGAGATGTATACAAGAATTCATTTGGGATTATGGTGGAATTGTTGATAGCATTGTCGACCGCCAATTGTAGCGGCATTAGGATACTTTGGGCAGGGTTGTCGTGGTTGTCACTTCGAACGGCCATCCTAAGCAGAGATGCATCGGCCCGAATGGTGTAGTTCCAGTTTCCTTGGCCGTTGCGTGGATAGTCGTTGAATACAACGGCGCCAAAGCAATGTGACTGCCCGGCCAGATTTGGCCTGCAAGCCTGAAATAGTTCGCCATTATTGTGAAGTACGACTACTTCAGCCTTTCCGGCATCTCGCACCGGCCGGGCAATCGTATTTATCAGGTTTGTGACAGTTGGGCCCAAGTCATTGTCGACGAAGAGCAGTTTCTTGTCGACGGCGTCGGCCAAAGTCCTGATTGGCGCAGGGTCACCGAAACCGAACCTCGAAACAGGAATGAAGAGGTTTTTAGCATAAGCAAGGAAGAAAGCAAAAGCTAGAAAGAGATTCCATGACGGATGTTATATGTTAGCCAAAATCTGCAATCAGATGTTTTTTCGTTGACTGTTTGGTGATAGCGTCGGCATGATTGTGTTGCGGGTGTGGTAGCCAGCACCCAAGCGCATATTTCCTTGCCAGGGGGCCGAGGAGGCCTTGATAGGCCCGGAAAGATGTTAAAACATACCGACAGGAAGGAAGAAGGCTCTGAAAACCGTCGAAGCGAAATGGCGTATTCCAACTATGCGAAGGTTCTTCTTCGTGAGGATGAATGTTTGGCTGTAAAGCGACGCCCCAGCCGCCATGGTGAGAGTTGATGCCGGTGATCCAGCTGGATGCGGGTGTGATAGCAGACGACGGTGCCGTCAGTCCGGTCCAGTTGGCTGCGCTTTTGGTGGATGGTCGCGATGAGGATGAAATGGGACAACCGATACAGCAGCACCTTACCAGACTCAAGACGGCCGATTTAATGGATGGCGGTCTCGCCTAGCCAAGCAGAACGGCCGGCTACCGAGTCGAATCGAATGCAAATGGACACGATTAATTTAATTGATACGAGGTCGAAGGTACCGAAATGCCATCAGCTGGATGCAGTAAACGAGGGGGGCAAAGATGCCTGCGGGATGCATGCCATTGATATCGGGATACGGAAGAGCAAATATAAATATATATATGCCTACTTAGGAAGACATTGTAGTAATCGCAAAGTCAGTCAATCTATCACCAACATAAAAAACCGCCTTTGCATTTCCGTGCTGGTGGGAATGCAAGTTGTTTTGCTTTATGTATCGGGGCGGCCCTGAGATCGTATTCTCTGCCCAAAACGGCAGTCTCGGCATGAGGTATACACCCGGATAATATCAGTAACTTGGTACTTGAGCGTATATTCCTCCACTCCGGTCGCCGAGAATTGCACATTTGCTCGATGCGACATCATGGCATTTCGTGGCATTTTAGCCGCGGGATGGGCTTACGTATTCGAACGGTGGAGGCTTTGCGAGGCAACGGTTTCCCGCACCCTCGCCGATATCTCCGAGTCGGATATAAATCCAAGCACGACGCCGTGAGAAGAAAAAAAGATTGTGGTCGTAGTAACAGTCAGTGAAGAACAAGTGACTTTGGTGGGTCTTGCTCCTCGCAACGCAATAGCTGCTGAAAATGCCACAGTCGGGTCGAGTTTCCGCGAATGAACCCGCTGGTTCCTGCATAATATCCACTGTTACACACGCGCACACGCACAATGCAGGTCTACTACAAAGAGACCAATTACTCGGATGTTGCCGGAAATGTCCGCCGCATCTTACTAGGATTTTAACGCCTGCTAGTTCCATAGCTATGCTCTGGATGCTCAAGTTATGAAGTCCACGAGCCGCGTCCACAGACCGATTACCTCAGCGGAAACATATTTTTTTTTGTATCTATGCGACTTCAGATATAACGCAACAAACTTTCACGACACTTCTTCCCGCCAGGGGATTGCAGACTGTGCACCCTGTTTGGTCACCGTTTTCGCACTGGCTCGAACGGCGTAGGCCACTGCATCGGAGATTGGGTTTCCGTTTACAATCTTGACGGCGAAGGCTACACAGAAGTATCAGCTCCAGCCTTCGCAGATCAATCGTCTCTTAGGTAGCACAGGGCGATTGTCTGACTTTCGGAGAAAAAGGGATTGACAAACCTCCAACAAAAGTGTCCCCCGCGGCGGTGGTGTCCACAACCTGGACCTTCTCGCTAGGTACTAGGCCGTCTATAGCTGACATCACGTCGTACCAGAAAGCCCCTTTCGCCCCCAGCGTGATGATCACAGAAGTGGTGACGCCTCGCTGGACAAATGTCTGCGCCAAGCCCCTGCAGTCTTGGATCATCTCGACCTCGGACTCTGTACGAACGGCGCTTCCACCGCCGAGAATTGCAGCTTCCGTTTCGTTTAGGATTAGATGGCAGATCTTCTGGTATGTATCATGAGGAAGTTGGCTGGCCGGTGCAGGATTAAGCAAAGTAGGAACGGGCGGAGAAGACTCGGAAGCCAGCTTGAGCATTTCCAAGACCGTACTTTGGGGGATCTCAAGCTGTAGCACCAGTAGAGCGGGAATCGGATTCAGGAGTGAGATAGGAGGTTGGCAGCAGCCATTGGCTCCCGCCGTTATCAGAATTCTGTTTTCACCTGACGGTTCCACCAGAATGACGGCGACACCAGTAGACACCCCTTGTCTGACTTCTACACCATCAACATCGATGCCATCCAATTTCAGACCATTCTTGATAGCGATGCCAAATTCATCGTCTCCAACGCACCCGATCATGCGAACATAAGCCGAGGGAGATGTTATAATGCCGCGAGCGGTCTTTAGCCGTGAAAGGCGGGCACAGGCTACGGCCTGGTTTGCACCTTTGCCCCCAAAATACGTTGCAAAGGCATCCGCCTGGATGGTTTCTCCCGCAGCCGGGACGCGAGGAGTAGTAGTGACTAGAAGCAAAGAGAGAGGGAGGGCGAGAGGGAGAGAGAGTGAGCTGCAGGTCAGCTGATAGGATACTGCGCACGCTGCAGAAACAAAGACAAAGGGTGCGTACCCAAGTCGGCGTTGAGCGAGCCGGCGACGACAATCGTGGGCAGAGACATTATTCTTGTATGAGGCAGTGGAGGTGGCGTGTGGAGAATGCTAACTACGCGATATGAAAAGCTAACGTTACCAAAGCTAAGTAATCTCTCAGTAAGCAACCTTGCAAGCAGCACTGACTCAACCACTACCAACCACTACCACCACCACCACCACCAACCAAGACTACTTCGCTAGCACGCTCGACCACAGCCGTAGAACGCCAATGCGAAGATTTCAATAAGGTAAAAATCAGCCAGCCTTGCAGCCCTGGGAAGCTGTCTAAATTTGCAGTTTCCGGTGACGCGAGCGACAGAAGAGGAAAGTAAGCAGCAGCAAACAGGGTCTTGGCGACGACCAACGCAAGGCTCGCCAAAGCAAGTGCATTGCATCGTGCATGGCCGGATCTTGTGTCGAGAAGGGGTAATATTATTTTTAGACGTCCTCTCTGTGCAGACCTCGAACCGAATGCCAAATCAAAAGCCTATCGTGACCGGGGCTGGTCGCGTTTGTCGGGCGGCGGAGGGCTGTGCTGGGTGGGGGAGCTGGGGGAGGTAGACAGCCCTTCCAAATACCCGGCCGATTTCAGAGGCACCTGGAACTTGGCGGGAGCATGATTTGGAATGCCTGCTCCATCGAAAATCGAAGCAGAGGGTCATTGTTTTATCAACTTGGGAGCTTATCGACGACCTGTCATCGGTGTCTCGTGTGCGATACCCGGAGCGCAATATCAAATTCTATGCATTCAGGTGTACCCAAGTACTCCCTACCGCTCAGCTTACCATCCCAGGGTTCGGCTGGCAGATGGAGAGCAGTAAGCAGGAAGCACGCCGTCGCCTAATCAATGAGGGTAGAGCAGTACACTGGCCTGTCGACCTGTCGACCTATCTGTCTATCTGCGAGGAAAGTACGCGAAAACTAGTCTGGCCCTTGCGGCTGACGGGGAGGCCAAGAGAGGCAACCAAGGCCATTCACCGCGGGACCAGTGGAAGGATTTTTTTTTTTTATCTGATTACACCCCGTTCGCTCTAAAGAAGCGGGGCCCTGACACTTGGTCTTGGGGGTCTGGGCAAGTTAGGGCTGAGCGTCGGTTGAGGATCAGAGAACACAAATTCCAGGCTTGTCCCACGCAGAGAAGCTTGCTGCGGAGGGCAAGATGGGTTTAATTTAGATCAGGACGGACAACATAACATTTCCTCGTTCGTCTAGTCTCGTCTGCTCGCTCGATTCCGTCGCGAGGCCTGGCGCTGAGCTGCTGGTCCGCTAGTCTGCTAGCCTGGTAGCCTGCTTGCTGCTTCTTTCTTCTTTCTCATCTTCTCAGCCTCAGCCCCAATTGCTGGGAGGGAAGGCATGCCAAGCCAAGGAAGGGCTGATGGTTGTAAACTCGAATTTGGGTCAAATTGGGAAGCGGGCCAAGGATTAGCTGCGAGCTGCCAGACCTTCTTACCAGGTCCCCACCAACACTCCCACTTCTTCTTCGGGACAAATGCTTACTCTCAGCCCTTGATAGCGCGCATCGACAGCATACGGGCAGAAAGAAAGTACATGGCGAATTTAGCTTTTTGCCCTTTGTTCTTTGGCGTTTTCTAACGTTTCTTTTTTGGCCGTTTCGGTGGAGGTCAGGAAAAGAAGGCTGAGGGTTAGCTAGCTCTCCCTCCAGCTTCCAGCTGTATATATTCTGTTCTCTCCGCTCCCCTTCTACCTCCCCTCTCTCATTCTCCATCAGCTTCAGCTTCAGCTTCAGCTTCAATCCAGCTTCTTCTCTCACGATTTTCCTTCATTGGGTCTGTTGGTTCTTCATCTTCACTTGTATCTTGCTGCATTGGACAAGGGAAATAATATAATATACGCACCTGTCCACACCAATCCGATCTTCGACTCCGCTTTTGCATACTTATATATATAGACTTTTATATCTCCATATAAAACCTCCAAAGATGTACTTCAGAGCTACTTCTCTCGCCATCTTGGCCCTTGCCTCCTCCGCCTTCGCTGCTCCGGCTCCGGCTCCTCAAACAAGCTCAACCCCCCCAGCGACACCACAAGGAGAAAGCGCTCTTGGTGTTGAGCCGCCACCAACTTATGAAGGCAGAGCCTATGGTAAACTCGATCTCATTGCTGCGCTGGTCACTGCCCCGCTGCAGGCTGATCGCATTGCTCTGCTCAAGGATGCGGATTTCGTCTTCGATTTCAGGAATCCACTGGGCGTGTTGAATGTTGCCACTGGTAATGGTAAGTAACAACCCTTGAAAGCCAACTAAACTTGTCGTAACCTCGGGCCTAACGGATTATCTTCATAGCTGGTCGTGTCGTTGTTGCCAACAGAAAGACTTTCCCCGCCTTGATCGGTACCGGTTCCGGTATGGCTGTGGGTTTCCTCGGCCCATGTGGCTTCAACACCCCGCATACCCATCCCCGTGGCACTGAGCTCAACATCCCCGTTGTCGGCAACCTGAACACCTCCATCGTCCTCGAGAACGGATCTCGTGTCATCAACTCTTATATCACAACCTTCCAGATGCACGTTTTCCCTCAGGGTGCCATCCACCAAGAATTCAATCCTGATTGTGGTGAGACCATCTTCGTCGCTGGCTTCAACAACGAGGACTTCGGTACCTCCCAGGTCGCCGATAACTTCTTCAGACTGCCCAGCAACGTCATCACCGCTGCCGTCGGTGGAAACATTGTTGTCGATGGCCGTGATATCGACTCGTTTAGAACCCTGATCCCACACAACACCGCCATCGGTGTCGAGGAGTGCCTCAAGAAGTGCGGTCTTACGAAGAGATAAGCGAGGAAGAGAAACTGAGCTGAAGCAATTAAAGAGATATATAGTGGGGAGGGGGCCAATGCAGCGATAGACACGTTTTGCAAAGAATCATGTTGGAAAAAATACCTCCATTTTCTAGTTGCTTATGATGTCGGCCACAATACAGGTCTTGTTTTTATCTTTAGTTTTGGAGGTTTACACCATCATTTTTCCCAAGCAAAAAACCTCATGTTTTCCCCAGTTGTTTCCTATTCGTTTTTTTTTTCTTCTCGGATTTCCTCTCTCTATCATGTGCATGTACTCTTTTCTTATTCATGAGCGGAAAAATAGGAGTTTGCGAGTCACGTCTTTTTGCATATCGAACCATCGAATCCACATTTTTGTTTTCTCCTCTTGTCACATTAGCTTGAATAATCGAAAGACCTTCGATACAACTATCTCACATCCACTATTGCAACCATCGCGTTCATGACCTTGCAGTTCTTGTCTTCCAGTGGTGATGATCCACAAAGCTGAAGAAAAATTTGTGCGAGTCAGCCTAGGCCCATCGAAGGTGAGATTTCAGCTCGCCAGCTAGCTCCAAGCTCCAAGCTCCACTAGCGGGACAAACCTTCCCGAACAAGTCCCGAGGGGTGACAAATTCCCCATATCTCGAGGTCAGCAAGCAGGAAACTTTTCGCTATCGCATTCAGCCGCACAATCAAAATGCACGAAGCCGCTTGCGGCTGAGCGGTCCTAAATTTAGGGCCCTGTTCCTGTCCATTTTGGGCGTAAGCCCTTCGCTAGCCTTGGCACGATCCTTGACAACGTTTCGCCGCGAGCCAGAAGTGTTGTGGGTGATGATGTGGAGGGGTGGAAAATACGCTTGTTCTTGCATTTGAAATCTGGGAATAGGATCAAGGTGCGTACGGTCTGATTACTCGAGCGATAGATGAACCGCAGCATTTTAATTCAAACTGATGACCACTTCAACGTCAAGAGCGTAAGCTTCTCGCACAGCGCAGGACAAGCAGGTGCGACTTGACCGGGCAATCACAGCATCTAGTCCCCACTTTGCACACCAGGCCTTCGCATAGACAAAAATGCCAGAATCAGGGCTGTTTACACAGATAACAGTAACAAAGTGCTCCGGGTCCTTCGGACGGAGATGGCTCCTTTTTGCACGAGTGCGCTGTCCAGGACAGTACGCTGGGAGGTCGCTCACGCGAACTATTTGGTATCTGTGCGACGCGTGAATCGGATGCATGAATAGCATTGTTCTACCAAGCCTGACTGATTTCAACTTCAGATCCCGAGAGACCGTTTCAAACACCGACGACTCTACGGTCTTCGGTGGATGGCAAGGGTATGAAGCAACGAAAAAAACGTCATGCTTGAGCATCAGACTAACCACATCATTTTCAGCACTCTTCAAAGTACTCGCAGCAGCAGCTTGCGCTTGGTCTATTCCGGGAACTCGAAACACGACCTCCACCCAATATGCAGGAACCTCTCCGGGGGCTTGCCATTGCCCTGACCCCGAGTTAGAGTAGCCTTCCTTTGTGTTTGCGGAGTAGACGCTCGCCGGCGCCGGGTGCGCACAATCCAAGAACCTGAGTCCGAGCACTTGGATCTGGATGTCTTCTTGGACATCAACATTTTCCGGATAATGAAAAGAGTCCGCGAGAACCCGGCCACCGCAGCTTGCGTCGCAGCCCAACAGTTTGGAATCAAGCCCGACACTTTCCGGCAACGAAAGTCTAGGAAGTCGCAGTGTGGCCGCTTTGCGATCCGCGATCACATCCACCCAACCCGTCGGCTCAACGAACTGCGTGCCTTTTTTGTCTGTTCCTGCTGATGAGATAGACGCGAGGTTTCGCACAATTTTAGCAGCCACCCCGGACAGTATAGTTATCTCATCGTATGAAGTCTTTTCCATATTGTACACCCCGACGCATTTCCCAACCCAGCCCCCATAGCTTCGGGATGTCTCTGTAGCCAGCACTCTCCCAACGACATTATTCATACTCCACCAGGAGGCGGTAGCACCAGGGGTATCCAACGACCGACGGATAATCCCACCATACATACTTCCTTGCTCACCAACTTCATCCAGAGCTAAAGTATCGTTCTCAAGCAGACAGCCCATAAGTAAATGAGACAACCCTTCCCCGGGAAGAACCAAACCCGTCACAAAAGTTCTAGAAAGCCACCCATCTTGTCCCATATTTCGTATGACGGCCGAAGATGTATGTTTACTCGTGAAATATCCCAAGTATGAACTTCCAACAGAGCCTCCAATTGACCGTGGAGTTAGCCCGTTCGGGGAACTTGGTGCTGTCCTGTAACTTAGAAAGCTGCCCGGGGTTTGAGGGCCAACTGGGTCTCTGAGCTTGTCTCTGATCATACCTTCCAACATCTCGATCCCAGGCCAGTCTATGTTCTTGGCGAATAGTAAAAGGCCTTCTAACTGTCGTTCCAGATGCCAAGGTACGAAGAACGCGTCAAACATGTCGCCCGCCTGTACTCCCTCGCCATCCTCAACCCTAACTCCATCTGTTGAGGGAGGTCGATGCCAGGTGGACATATTCTGCATGTGCGCTGGGACTGGCATTAACAGCTCGGGGTCCGGTATAAGCGGCCGTTCAACTATTCTAACGTTCGCCAGCCACTTCTGAGCAAGAGCCAGATCCCAGTTCACCTTCGGTGTAAAGTATAGAGACTCCAGCTCTAGCCTCACTGGTGAATACTGGTGCAGAATCTTTAGCCTCAGCCAAAGTTCACAGCTTAATAAAATTTGTAGCATCAACAGCAGCTTCTCTTCTCCGCTGCCATATAGAATACTCCCAAGTCGGATCCGCTCTTTAGGTCTGCTAAAATCGAGCCATACATGCCGCTCTTCCAAGAGCTTGAAAAGCTCACGGCACTGGCTTTCAAGACTGAATTCCTGCGACCTGATTGTGTTAGAGTCTCTCCTTGCCGGGTAAAGCAATTTTGTGAAAAGGAGCCGATAGAGCTCGCGTGTTTCCGTCTCAAAGTCATTCTCGAGTTTGTACGACTGTACATGAAGTTTTCCAATATCACGCAATCGGTCGACAATAGTGGTTGAATCGATCGACCTTGCCCCAATCGAGTCTGGAGGCTGAAATTCTAGCCCGTACTCGTCAATTTCACCAGTGGTCAGGCCCTGCTGCAATTCGTAGTCCTCCATTTGGGCTTCTAGATAGTATTGCCACCCGGTGCTGCCAGGCTCGAGGCCAAAAAATGAGAGCATCGATGGTGTCTCAACTGGTCCGCTAAGCCAATGTTGCTGTGATTCTGTTTCTATCCTAGTACGATTGCTGCAACCCCAGAATGCCTGGTGAGAGATGGCTGCCGCATCTTCACAGGGCGTAGATGTATAACCGGGTGATTGGGAGGGATTCTGGGATTGGTATCTGACCGAAGGGTTGCCATATTTTCCTCTAGTCTCATCGACATAGAAAATCGGCGCGCCTTCAAATAAGTGTAAAATCTTTTCTTCAATTAGCTGTTGTTCTTGCGCTAAGGGATTCTCTGGAAGTCCCATGCGCCTCGGAGGTACACTTGGTCGTGGAGATAGGGACGGAGTAGAAGCGAACTGGGCCGATTCATTTGAAGAAGTCGAGGTGCCGGTAGGCGAACTTGGCGAAGGCGATGGCAACCGCTGAATTGATTCATTGCATATGGGAGTGGCCATGTTAATACTCCCACCTATGCCATTTGCCGGAATTCCACCAGGGAGGCGGTCCGAAGCTGTAGAAGTTGGGTTGTAAATGTGCTCATCGTTAACATTGCCTTGATGTGATATCGATATCGCGCCTGGGGAGCCATTTTCCTGTGACGCCCAGAAAATTGAACGTTAACCGGTTGTCAGTTTGGTATATGTTAATAGCGATTTATGTATCTAGCTTGCCTTGATCTCAATCACGTCATCGTCATCACCATCGTGTGCATTCGTCTTGTTTTTTTTCCAGCTCAGAACTTTGCGCACAGTATTTTTGAAACTAAACCTTCTTTCAGTTCCTCGGCCAGCATCTGTAGTACGTGTGGCCTCTGGTTTGGATACACCACTCTCTTTGCGTTCCTTGTGTAAATACTGCTTGCCATATGTGACCAAGGGTGAGGTTACTCTCTGGGGCTTGGATACATCGCTTCTGTCAGGATCAGAGTGACTCCCCATATTCGGTCGGCTAGTTGAACGGACAGTGACTGGGACCTGGGAGATTGGCGCCTGTTTTCCCAGCAGACGTTCTTACCGTCTAACGCCAGTCAACCGAAATTCTGGAATACAATTGGGGATATATTACACGTATATCTATGAACTTGACGGTTCACCGCACTGAAAATGAGTTAACTGAGAGCTGTGTTCTGTGAGAGAACCAGAGCTATGAGGTTAGAATTTTGAGTGATGGATTTGCATTGGAGAGATATACCGCTATCGATCCAACGACGTCGAATAATTATAGGTTTAATTCCAGGATATGTACAAAGCAGGCAGTGGTCCAATGAATGTTTTGCTAACAGGTTAATGCTACCGTCCATGATATCCCAAGTACTTTGCGGAGACATCCAAGTACTTGTACATGTACGTTGGCATGTGTGGCGCCAATTGCCAATTGTTAGCATGTTTTTGTTTTGTGGCGGGCTCGGGTTCGCTTGACGTCATTGGTAGGGGCCATTAGATCACACAGGCTTCTTGGATGCTTCATTTGCGCTTGCTCTTGGCATGGCTAGGCAGCACGCATCCATTTCAGCATCTTGTTCCAAGCTCAGTTTCCTTGATTTTCGTTAAATGGTTGTTTAAGTAAGTACTTAAGTACTTAGATAGTTTCTCAATCTTCTCGGTTTCTTTTTTTTTNTTTTTGGCATTTCTCTCATAAGCTGTTGGGCCATGCATGAAAAGAGTCGGATCTGGTTAGTATACGATCCTAGATTCAGTAAGCTAGAACATAAAAGCCATACAGCAGGACAGATCCCTCGTCACACAATACAATGTGATCTGGTTTGACATCACACACCCGTTTGAGGTTCATAGATTCTCTGGATTTTCGGGCTCTAGCTTCTCCATAAACCCGTCCCTCGACCCGACGATGGCTTCGAACAATTCGATAACTTCGTTAATCACTATATCCGGAATTTCGATAACTGGAACGTGTTCCGACATCAGATGCACCCTCCCAGGAAGTTTACTTTGACTAGATGTCTCCATTGCTTTCGCAACTCGGTATCTAAGCGAAATTAGAATCCGACCAGTTGTTCCATCTTCATTCGGCAGCTTTTCTAGCAGTGAGGTTACAGCTAATTCCAAAAACTCGGTATCGTCAGATGGCCCCCCCTCCATTGATACATATAGTATGCCTTCAAAATACAAAGTTAGTAAGCGGAAAGTAAGTTCATTTCCCTTCTCTCCACTTCAATCCCTACTGGGTGGGTATGCAGCTGTCTCTTACTTTGGCCATCGGGACACTCTCCTGTGTCACTGCTGTGAGCTACTACGTAGATGGGGTTTTTGTTTTGGTTGCCTTCCTTCAACAGAGATCCTGCAGGTATATATACGACTGCGGCCGCGGGCGTTGGTGGATCGCGAGTCTGAAATATTTTCTGTAGACGGTTCGAAACCACATAGAGGGACATGAAGGTGAACTCATTGGTCGGTGCTGTTAGAGGATCTTGTGCCACATATTGTTCGCTCGACAGATTGGATTTTGTAGTAACGAGATGCTGTGTCCAAATTACATCTCCGCTTTGAAGATATATTTGCAAACCTAAATCTTCGGGTTTCTCTTCCATAGAAGCCCCATCTTTTGCTTCAAGAGGTCGTGGAATGTCATCACGGATACTTGTAACACCGTTACCGAGAACATAGATTGCGTTACCGGTAACTGCAGCAGCCCTACAAAGCACCTGAACAAGCTCAGATCCACTTCCATATCTTGCAACGACAGCCGCAAAACCTGGACCGAACCTCCCTATAGAGCCAAAATGCCTCCTTATATCTTTCTCAGCACACTCAAATGGTATGACGCTTGGCAGGCCGTGCCGAAGTGTCAAGCTGGTAAACGCCGCGATAATATGAGGAGGTAGTTGGAAGGTGGGCCCTTCAAGGTACTCCTGAAGTGATGTCTCAAATGAGGGAGAAGTTGTCATCAAGCTATTCTCAAATCCAACTATGGATTTTAATGCTCGGACTACAACTCGCTTCGTCCGAGGATCTAGGGTTTGATCGTTGAAGACATCCTCTCTGCTATTTGGTACAGTCATGAAGCCATCTCCTGTTTCGCCCGCGGTCCTGTAGACAAGCCAACCTCCAACTTTCAAAAACTCGACTGATTCGTGAAGGTTGCTTTCGACAAGGAGCGCGAGGATGGGGGAGGTTGCGTAGAGGAGACCAGGCGAGAGATTCAAGGTGTAGGATCGTGATTCAGCCAGTTTCGTCCCGTCTTGCGTCTCATGGATTCGAAAATCTAGTATTTCCAGATGATGGTTTCCACTTTTCGCCAGGGCTTCCAGCTCAACCATAGAAAGGGCAGCGTATTCACCACCGTAGTACGGATTCTTATCGATATGAAGAACCTTCTTCCCCGCTCTCGCAAGCGACCTGATAGTGATGATGCATAGATGGTTAGAAATAGGTAAACACTTGCACACGTATAGACGTGCGAAAAGTACTGGGCTCATTGCTAACCTACGCCGCAAGCAGAGATTCTCGAAGGCCTGTTCCAGATATCACAGCATCCCATGCAGATTTGTCGAGAGATTCGATATTCATCGTTAAATTTTTAATCCTGACGGTGCTGCCCGTATATTTAGGCCTGCTCAACGTCGTCGCTACCGGATGCTCGTGCTGGCTTGATAGCTGTGGCGGGAGAATAATCGCTTGTGATGATGACTGTAGCTCAACAACAAAACGCAAAAAAGCATCCTGACGGACAACTCGAGCCGATACCAGTAAACCCCCACCAGCAGCGCGGAGGCACCTGCGTTACCAATGCGACTCCATTTACCTGCTTTGTTTCCCTGATGCGCTCTTAAAACCCAAAGATCACGTAAGTATGCCCCTGCGATTTAGACAAGCTGAGGAATAAATATCTGGTCACGTTTTAAGGCTCTGGTAACCAGTTCAAACTCATCAGTTGCCGATTGATGCCTCGGAGCTCTCGCTCAGGCATCCTTTTTTTTTTTTTTTTTTAAACAAAGTACTAAATATTTGCATCTAGCAGTTTCGGAATATCTTTCGGAAGGAATTTAAACCCAAGAGATATTTTTCCCACTCACTGAGCTGAGACCCTGCCTTCCAGTGGAATCTCCACGGCGATAAACCCTGTAGGCGCAAGTGCGGTCCGTGGGATACAACCAAGGACATATTTAACAACTAGAAGCATGGACTCCACCTCCCACAGTAAGTGTTTTTTTTTTTTTTTTTTCAAATGAAGGATTGAGCAGCTAAGACGGGGGGTTCCCTTGTAAAGAACATTCCATCATTCAATTCGATCATCTCAAATGCTCCTGTCGGAGGACATACCCAAATACCAATCCTTACAATCCGCGATTAGCTTTCCAACATGCATATCACACATAGGCTGCAAGATGCTTCGTGTGCTCTTTTTGTTAGTGGATTCCATGTTAACTTGCCTGGTTACTGACAATTCATCCGGAGCCCTGGAGAATACAGATCCCGATCCGTGCTACTCATTTTTGGCTATTGTGCCGCCCGTCACTTCTCGCCCGTTACCTGCAGCCTAAACCATTTTGGGTTAAGGTTGAGGCAAGTTGCTCAAAATCGCGAATGCTCTCTGTGGATGTCATTGCACAGCTCGAGCAGATGGTGTCTCAACGGTACATACTTGGGTACTTGCGTGCTGCATTTCTGCCGTGTAATGGCAGTGAGCGATGCAATCCCTCTCTCCCAGCAAGCACAAAGCAGAGAAGATGCCTTTCCTAGTACTGCTGATCGTAATCACTCAAACGGATTACCTGGATGCTTACCTGCCCATTACTCAAGTGATTACTTATACGACCCTAAGGCATGTGATACAGTACATACATGTACATACATATACGGGACATGTAAATGTACCTCGAAATGTACCTTACCCGCATGCCTATGTACATTGACGAGTCTACCGCTCGACAGGCTGCGCGGGATCTCCGGCTGGATCTTGCGGAGCGGCTTTTTGTTGTTTTGGGCCGTTTGACGAAAAAGAAAATTCGATTCGATCACTTTTTGTTCGGTCATTCATTATTGTTGACGTACGTTCCAAGACTGCGGACAGTGGACAGACACCCCGCCGCCGCGGCAACAAATCAGCTAGCTCTCTCTGCCCTCAGTCACCCCCTTCCACTCTCCCCACTATTACCACCACCACCAACAACCAACAACCACAATCACAACCACCGCCTACCTGTCATCCCCCCACAAGCAAGCAAGCTACCTGCTACCTACTTCCTGCTCCGATTGTTACCTCAACCCGTCAGTCAAAATTCACTCCTCAAAGCCTTCCAGTCGTTCTTTCCTTTCATTCTCGTTCCAACATAACTGTAACCGCCCTAGACTTTACCTTGCATTGGCTTTCGCGATTGGTTTTGTGGCATTGGTGGTCCCGTTGTTCTTCAGTAATCTCCATTCTACTGGATTAAACTCTCGTCTAGTGACCCGCCTTTTCCCGTTCCTCGAGGACGTACAAAAGGACGCGCCTCCCCCACCTTCGTCCTCCCAGGTCTCTTTACCTTGGAGGGATCCAAAACTTCTAGAAACACTCTTTGGTGTCTGCCCGTCGACGGATCTCATATACAAATATATCGATAGCGATAGTACCGCAGACCACCGCAACACCATGTCGGTTCTAGAAGAGCGCGAACAACATTTAGTGAAGAAGGCTAGAGCCATCGGGGCCGAATTTGTGTACGAACCGGAAGATGTTGCTAGGGGTGTCCGTGAATACTTGAGCCTAATGGGTAAGGTCCTTAACCTAAACTTCTGCTTACTCCTTGCTTAAATGTTTGGGACGTTCCGATGACTGACGGCGCACCTACTGGTATATGTAGAGCTGGGCTTGACCATGCATAAACAGGAAATGACGATGATTCCCACCTATGTCACTGATGTTCCTAAAGGAACTGAACAGGTAGCATCTCAACAGCACGATGTAGACGCCTCTGATACAGTATCACCATTCTAATCAAACCACATTCCTTGGATTCTTAATTAGGGCGTTTACCTTGCCGTCGATTTAGGTGGCACGAACTTTCGCGTTTGTTCTATCAAGCTTCACGGGGATAGTAAATTTACTCTCACACAAGCAAAGACAGCGATACCGAAAGAGCTCATGGTCGGAACCTCGCATGGACTTTTCTCGTTCCTTGCAACACAAATTAAAGCTTTCATTGACAAACACGGCCTTGCTGAAGATGATACCCTCAAGCTCGGGTTTACATTCTCGTTCCCTGTTGATCAAGTAGCCCTTAACAAAGGCTATCTTTTACGGTGGACTAAGGGATTCGACATACAAGACGCTGTCGGGCAGGATGTTTGTGAACTGCTCCAAAAGGAAATTGACGCCCTAGGGTTGCCAGTTCGCGTGGTGGCATTAGTGAACGACACTGTTGGGACGTTAATGGCTCGTTCGTATACCTCTCCCGGGAAATCTGGCACGCTTCTTGGTGCAATATTTGGCACTGGCACAAATGGAGCATATGTTGAAAAGTTGCATCGTATCAAAAAATTGGACTTGGGAACGAAGAAAGGAACCGAGAACGGCATTGAACCATCCGAAGTCATGGTAATAAATACAGAATGGGGAGCATTTGACAACGCTATGAAAGTGTTGCCCGATACCCCCTACGACAGAGCACTAGACAAGAACTCGGTAAATCCTGGAATGCAGATGTTCGAGAAGCGAGTTTCTGGGATGTTTTTGGGGGAGATCCTCAGAAATGCCATCGTCGCTTTGATAGACCACGGTCTTTTTACAGGGCACGGAACTAGCATCGATGAAAACGGGCCTTTATTTATACCTTGGAGCATAGATACCAGTGCTTTGAGTACAATTCAGGCAGACTATACTTCGGAGTTCACTTTAACGAAGCAGCTGCTTGAGAGGGAGATGGGAGTTTCAGCTGCTACCACTGGTGATGCAATGGCTGTAAAAACACTGGTCTACGGTATTGGAAAACGATCCGCACGGCTCTCTGCCGTTCCTATTGCTGCCACAGTTCTGGCAACAGGCGCATACGATAATTACAAGAGGGCGAAGGCCGAAGCTCTCCCAGGTCAAGAAGTCGAAAAGATCGATATTGGGGTCGATGGCAGTGTCGTGGAGTACTATCCAGGGTTTGAGCGATATTTAAGAGAAGCTCTGCGTGATATACAGCCACTAGTAAAGGGGGCAGCGGGATTAGAAGATGCTATTAGAATTGGAATTGCGAAAGATGGGAGCGGGGTGGGTGCGGCACTGATAGCATTGGTTGCGTGATTTCACCCAAGGGCACACATGAGGACTCCCACTCTTATTATTCTTTATTTTCATACGCTCGCTTCGAATAAGAAGGCTCACATGTATAGACGGATTGGAGACGGTCTCCTTCCGCCATCCGGCTGTTTGAGCGAAAAGCTCATCATTTCAGCTTCTATTCTCTTGTATTCGTGTACGCATGCTCTGGTTAATGATTAATCGAATAAGTATCATATTTGGCTCAGATTAGGGAAAACATGGGAGGTATTTTGGGTTTTCTTTTTTTTGTTCAGTCATTGGCGGGGGCGTCTACGTAATAAAGTACCTTTTTACGAACTGTGGATTTACATTAAGAGAGATGGAGAAGGGCAGCAATGCGAATTGCTAGAATCCCAGACTTGGCTTGTAATCAATGAATAGCAAACACCTTTTTGATGGAATTACTCAAGCAAACATTTCAAAGAAAGAAAAAAAAAGTAAAATACAAATATAGCGCCCACTTGTAGGTATCTAGGTTATATACCAAGTACTTACCTAGGTAGGCATAATATATAGTGTCGGTAGGGACCCGTGATGTTGTAGAATGTCAGCCAACTTCAGTCTCGGACCTCGTAACCGGACCTGTGCCTTCTGTATACGGGCACCAATTATTGGTGTTGTAAAAGCCAAGGCGTTGCCGCATAGGACCACTAGGATGTGTTGTCCGGGTTTGTGCACGTGCCTCCGCGCGTAGCGGCTTTCCGATCAACGTCAACATCATTGTCGCCATCATCGCCGTCGCTTCCACCTCAGCGCAGCCTCGCCGTAACACGTTCATCGTCCTTGTCCCCCTACTTCGTGACCTTTACCGACCGCATATACAGAAGCTCAAATTCACTTGTTCGCTATGTCTGAAGGGGCGGTTTCCGAGAAGACGTCCATGGAGGAGCTAGTAATAATTCTCTGCCCCTTCCTCCCCACTCTCTCTCTAGGAAACTTTGCTAACTGGGACTGCTACCATACAAACCTTAGGTTAAAGGAGTTTTCGCCAGTTTCATGAGTTTAATCACGGAAGATATCGTGCTCGAGGCCCATAGAACAGAAAAGTTAACAAATATGGGATACTTCTCCCAGGACGGCGTTCCCGTTACGACCGAAGAGCTACAGTCGAAGCGAAACGAAGAACCTGAACTACTCAGCGCGATGGTTATGGGCCGTTCCCTCCGGACACCTGTTGAGGATACGATATGCCAAAAATGCCAACACCCGATCCAGCAAAACCTAGACTCGTCCCTGACTGCCCCGGCTCGAAAATACTGTTTGAAGCAGCCTTATCGTGTCATTGGCGGCCAGGATATGTACGGGAAAACCATCACTAGCAATACTATTCAGGTTCCGAAGCAGCAATTCAAACCTAAAGTCCAAGCCGCATTGGACTCTGGCTCCCGACAGAGCACACCCACGGTTGGAGAAGAAAATGGGAAACTTCCTCCAGTTAAGGACCCTCAAGGCCTCCGCTTGCCGTGTCCCGCATGTGGGGCAGATACTTCCTTTAAATTGTGGATTCAGAAGCATAAGGCATGCTTGGGATACACCGACAAAAAGGTCAATTCAAATAACGGGGATAGCGGTTCTGGAACGCCACTAAGCCCGGATAGCCCATCTTCTAGCTTTGCTGAAGGCGATAGCGCCCCCCCAAAGAAAAAGAAAGCACAGGTAGAGTCCAAACCGGCGCCGAAAAAACTACAAGTCAAGAAAGAAGCGAGTAGTATTAGCGAATCCACCCCAAAAGGATCTATAACATCTGCACCTAGACTCGAGAAGTCCCTATCAACTGCTTCAGCAAGAGCAGACTCACCTCCGTCAGGTGCTTCGAATAGCCAAGCTACGGCTCCAAGTAGTGCAGGCCCTAAAAAGAAGAAGCAACTGTTGAAGAGAAAGGCAGAAAGCTTAGACGAAGAGGGTGAAAAGAAAGCTACTGTAGACCCTTATGACATCGATTCTCACCCGGGAAGTACGAAGGAGAAAGATACGGTTTCTATTACCCCAACAAAACCAAGTAAAAAGCAAAAGACATCAAATACACCAACGTCCTCTGTGGATGCCGTTAGAGTCTCTCCTCACCCGGGTACTCCTACAACAAAGAACCTGGTATCCAAATTCAAGGATAGGACGGGAAGTCCTACCCCCACTAAAAAGGATAAACTCGGTGGCGTTGAAATGAGTAGAGTAGGTTGTCAATTTTCGATGATACTGTAACAAACGTCTCACTAACTTGATATATAGTCCCAGTCCGACTCGTCCGCTATGCAGAGGAAACCGTCACCTAAACCTTCCGGGCTCGGAGAAAAGGAGTCAAAGACAAAGAAGATGTCGAAGCCCGATGGCAGCCCAACGATGAAAAAGTTGACAGCTACCAGTCTAAGCAAAGTCTCCAAAAAAGAGACTTCTGGGAAAGCAGACTCTCACAAGAAGAAGGAAAAGCGACCAACTCCAGATCGGGCCTAGACTCTTTGTTCATCATCTAATAAAAATACAACAGCTCAAGCAGCTGTTACGGTAACACCGCTAGTTTCAGCAAACCAATGCTCCTTGGGGTCCTAAATAAATGACCAAATGCCGTTCACACCGTTCTGTCGCCGATAAATACATCGCTAACTAGGCAATTACGGAGTAGCTTGTTTACTTATTCATATTGTACAGTTCAAGCATCGTTGATGGAGTTGCAGGTTCTTGGTTTTTCTATGTTGTACTAGTTTGATATTTTACTCGCAATTTTCTTTACTCGATTTGTAGCCTGTACTAATCCTAATTCTTGAACCATTGAGCGGCCTTTTTTCTTTTTTAAAAAAAACACAGCGAGTAAATTACCATCAAGGGGGCTATTTGAGATTGAATGAGCAATTGCATCAACATATACTATGTATATCCACATATCGCTAATAACGTTCTCCTCTGACGACAAACAGAATGGCAAAAATACATGTTTAATCGAACTACCACCCGAGAAAGAGCATTAGTTTGTTAACGGCCAGCCAATCTAAACCAAGACAACAGAGTAACGTACGGGAGTTAAGAAAGCTTCAGCTACAAATCTAGCTCGCGCATTCAACTATAGATTTCGGGTTATTTTTAGCAACCATAATACTGTTCGATAATATTGTGGCGTCAGAGAAAGGGCTTTAACTTACAAAAAGCTTCATTTCTGAAATTTCCTTATCAACTTCATCCATGAAGTGGATTATGAAGTCTACTAGTTTATGCTTTAACATTGCCTCGGTGTGGAAATTTGTTATAAGAAAGGAAATATCATATCCCTAGACCACACACAAAGGTTAGACAGCGAAGTACGTCCGGGTTTAACTTGATATTGGCGCCTCAACCTTGACAGGCTTTCTTCTCAGAATAAAGAACGCCTCGGCTCTCTGGGTAAGAAATCTCGTGAACTTGTGCACAAGGATATCCTCAATCTCATCCGCTTGTTTTATCCTAATGGAGACTCTGACGGAGTTTACGGAAGGCTCGATAAGGACACGTTCGTTTTCATTCCGCGAGATAGTAAGAGGATTCAGCAGAAGCTCTGGAGATTTGCCAGCTTCGATTTCGGGAACGTTGTGGCGCTCCACGGTCTGGGAAGCGAAGTTGCTGAGAGAGAGCGCGGCGGTGAGGGATGCGCGAACGCAAGTGAGGTACGGCCGGAGAGCTATCGACTATGGGTCGGCCAGATGGTGTTAACTAGCTGGGTTCTAACAACCTTAAGACGACAAGAACGCGGGACGGGTTTACCATGACGGCGCAAAACGTTGTATCTGGCTTGTATTCAAGTGGCTGTAAGAAGTCGAGGGCTTTTCTTCTTGGTGATTACGGGCGTCGTGATCGTCTAAATGCGGATATGGTGGGGCAGCTTGATCCAGCTCCAAGCTCACTAAGCGAGAAGATTATATCAGCAAGCAACGTCCCCTTCCTCCACCACTCTTCTCTCCCCCATTACGCACTCCCAATCATCAATACACGCGTCACACCTTTTTTCTTGGGCGGATATCATCAGCCAAAATGGCCACAATCCCAGGTGAGAGCCATCCTCTTTCACAGCAGGAAACTGAGTACATCACTGTCTTTCGCTCGTTCCCCGCTCCTAACCGTGGAATTCCCCATCCTATCGATAGTTGTTGTAAAACATGGAGGCAAGAAATACGACCTTGAACTCGATACCTCGCTCCCAGGTGAGGTTTTCAAGATGCAAATATATTCCGTCACGGGTGTCGAACCGGAACGTCAAAAGGTTCTTATCAAGGGAGGCCAACTTAAAGACGATACCGACATATCTACTCTCGGCTTAAAACCTGGTCACTCCTTCATGATGATGGGTACTCCTCTTGGGTCTGGTCTCGCCAAAGCGCCAAAACCCATCAAATTTCTGGAAGATATGACAGAGAAAGATCTTGCCATGGTTAAGGGAGCTATACCGTCCGGCCTGCTTAATCTTGGGAACACGTGTTACATGAACTCCACGCTGCAAACCCTACGCTCCGTTCCAGAGTTACACCAGGAGCTAGCAAAGTATACTAGTAGCTCCGGCTCCTCTCTAGGACAATCAAATCTCCTCTCTCGGCTCGCAAGTGGTTCGAATAATAATAATGACCTGACGGGAAGCTTACGCGACCTCTTCAGACAATTGAAAGAAACCACTGAGGGGTTCCGGCCTCTGACCTTTGTCCTTGCCCTGAGAGCTGCTTTCCCTCAGTTTGACCAAAAGGATAGACATGGTAGCTATGCACAGCAAGATGCGGAGGAGTGCTATTCTCAAATCCTTACAACCCTGAGGCAAAATTTAATTGATTCAACAAGTGGCACTGCAGTCGACGTTACAAAGAGTACAAAGTTTATTGACACCTACTTTTCGGGCAAAATGAAGAATAGGATAACATGCGATGAGGATTCAGAAGAGGCGCCACAAGAAAACGAAGAAACCTTCCTTAAGTTAAATTGTCACATTACCGTCCAGGTAAACCATTTGAAAGATGGAATTTTGGCAGGCCTGACGGAGAAGATCGAAAAACGAAGCGAGAAGCTTGAAAGAGACGCTATCTACACCAAAACCTCGAAGGTTTCCAGATTGCCAAAATATCTTACCGTACGTTTGATTTGGGTATCATAGTCATTGCCTGGAAACCTATGATGCTAACGACTGGATACCACCAGTGCCATCTTCTTCGGTTCTTCTGGAAGAGAGATATCAACAAGAAGGCCAAAATCATGCGAAAGGTCACCTTTCCTTTCAGCTTAGACGCCACTGATTTCTGTACAGATGAACTCAAAGAGAAGATAATACCTGTTCGGGACAAGCTCAGAGAGCTTCGTAGAAACGAAGAAGATCGCATGAAGCAAAAAAGAAACGCCCGAACAGTTTTCATCGAGCCTACTGCAGCGGAAAATCAAGATGGCGATACAATGGATATTGATAAAGATAAAGCAACTGAAACCCAAGATCTCACAAAAGCATCCGAGGAAGAAACGGATTGGGATATGGCACTTGCCCCGCTTCTCGATGGCGAGATTTCTGCCGATACCGGGGCGAATCATTCTGCGCTCTATGAGCTCCAGGCCATCATAACTCATCAAGGGGCCTCTGCTGACTCTGGCCATTACTGTTCATATGTCCGTAAGATGGACGATGAAGAGGAGGAGGAGGACGGGAAGGGGAAGCGGAAGGCACCTGCCGGTGGCTTGGCGGGAGGTGGCGGAGCGGAGAGTAGCAGTTGGTGGTTTTTTAACGACGAGAAAGTTACTGAGGTCGGGTGGGATAGAATAGAGACACTAGCTGGAGGAGGTAAGAGTGCACGTGTTTTTGTTTAGTCCCCCAAATATCGAGACCGTATCTAACCCACCTCCCTTAACGTTACAGGCGAAGCACACTCTGCTCTGATTTTGCTATATAAAGCGGTGGATATGACACCCAAGTCGATGAAAAGGGGTCTATCGTAATAGGCGGATGCTTCTTGCGCAGGCTGCATAGTGAACGAACGGGTTTTCTTACTTAAGGCTGTGGGATATGTAGAATAGACTTGCCGTCTTTTTCCAAACATAAAAATGAAACACCGTAGGAGCCTCTGGTGTTCGAAATCTTGAGTGCTCTATCAGCGCTGTGTAGATGCCAATGTAGAAAATGCAAATGTCCCGTTCGACGCGTGGTGATGTTTGTGCGTGCATCCTTCTCAGTTGGAAACGCGTAGCTCCACAACCCACTCGAAGCAGCCTTTCATCAAGCCCTCCAATCTGTAACTACCCCCCCTTTGTCTACCTCAAGGTACCTAATCAGCCAACAACATTACGCACTTTCTTCCTTTAACATATAATAGCATAGCTACCAACGAGAACCATTAATGCACAAAATCATTAGCATCGAGACCAGGCGCAAAATCGTTAAACTACCTGATCTCCTGCTTCGGCCACTTTTGCACGCTTGTCGGTTCACTGTTGGTAACCCCACTACAATACATGGCATCAGCCGTCCGCTTACCGTCAGCATACCTGCAGGAAGTTTACAACTGAATTCTAAAACGACGGGAAACGACGTCACTCAAGCTTCCGCTACTATTCCAATAAACCCTTGCCATCGCTATGTCATCCTTAATACCTTCCAGGCGCTCTCGGTCTCCAGATGGCAAGCATGAAAGCTTGGACGAAGCTATATCGAGTCCTAGCACACCTCAAGAAACGCCCAGGCTGCACTCCAGGTCATCTCATTTAGGAACACCCAAGCTTACCATAACATCGAAACGCTCAGTGGCCCCTAAAATTGAGCGAGCAGAATCCCGGAACGCCAGCAGGAACAAGAGAAGGAAATTGACGCCTAGTCCAGATGACGATGGTGATGGAGATGACGATAATAGGGGCGTACCCCAAGATGGGTTTACGGAGGATGAAGGTGAAATAGGTCGTAGAGGGCCCGGTCGCAGTCGAAATGCTAGCAGCAATGAGAGTGCCGAGGAAAGGGACGAGGTGGCAGACGAGCACAAACACAGCTCTGAGGAGCAAGAAATTGTTATCCCCGTGGCTGAGGATTATGACTCGGAGGAATCAGAAACTGGTATGGCCGATTCTATCGACAAAATGAGGAAAACCGTGGAGGATATTCCACATGCCTCTGGTGCCATTGTGAGGGTCTATCTCGAGAACTTTGTCACCTATACAAAGGTCACATTCGAACCTGGTCCAAGCTTGAATATGGTTATCGGTCCAAATGGAACCGGGAAGAGTACTCTAGTTTGTGCAATCTGTCTAGGCTTAGGCTTTGGACCCGAGGTAAATCCCAGAAGGGCACCAATATCCATCATGTGTTCTCGAACAGGCTCTGACCGCTAGCTCCTACAGCATCTCGGTAGAGCAAAAGATGTCGCCGAATTTGTAAAGAACGGTAGCGACTATGCAGTTATTGAAATCGAGCTCAAGGGTTTCCCAACTGATGAAATAAACCCAACCGTGAAGCGAAGAATTGGCAGAGACGGCTCGTCACAATATTGGATAGATGGTAAGAGGTAACTTGTCTGACTAAATAAGGTATAGGGGTAACTAATTATATTTCGACTATACAGGGAAAAAACAAACCCACAAAGCTGTCAGACAACTGACGAAACTTATGAACATTCAGATCGATAATCTCTGCCAATTCCTCCCCCAAGATAGAGTAGTGGAGTTTGCGGGACTTGGACCCGTCCCTCTTCTGAAAGAAACGCAACGTGCGGCCGCGCCTCCAGAAGTGCTCAAAGACCACGAAGCGCTCAAAAAGCTGCGCTCCCAGGAGGTCTCATGGGAAGCGGAATTGGACAGTTACCGCCAATCGCTGACGACGATGGTAGGTCGACAGCAACTCCTCGAAAGAGAAGTTGCCAGGCTACGCGAGCGACAAACCCTTCAAGAGCGTATAACATTATTGGAGAACACCGTTCCCTTCGTCCAATATGAAATCTCTCGAGCAGACCGAAATGCTTTTAAAGACGAGTATCAGCAATTCCGCGAGCAACTTAAAGAGATTATGAGAGAACAGGAGCCTCAGCAAAAACAGATTGAAGAGGCACAAGCGTTAAAAGAAAGGCTTCAGAGGTGGCTTCAGGAAGAGAAATCCTCCCTAACCTTAGTAGATAAGGATCTAAAGAAAGAAATGGAAGACGGAATAGGAGCATTAAAAAGAAAGGAAGGCGAAGCTACATCCGATCTAAAGAATCTTATTCATGCTGAGAAGCAGAGAAAGGTGAACCCCTATTCACATAGGCACATATGTTGCAATACTTATAACTTTTGATTTTTATGTAGCAACAAATATCGGATGCGAAGGGCGCCATTACCCGCCTTAATCAAACTCTCGAGAATGACCCGGGGCCCCTAGATCTCTCACAGTACAACAGACAAATTGTATACTTGAAATCATCATGTCTCCATTTTTTCGCAGTAATTTCCTAAATTTTGCCTCGTTTTGTAGGAGGAAATCAGCAAACTGTTGCGAGCAACTAGGGCCGAAGTTACCGAGATCGACAATGCTCTCCTACCGCTCCGAACGCAGGCAGACCAAAAGAAGGTACAACTAGATGGAATTAAAAGATGGTAAGTTGTTACGAATCGACTAGCGTTTCAACGGTGCACATCTAAAACCTGAAATTAGGATTTCCCAAGTGGATAACATAAAATTCCGGCGGGTCGAATATTTGAAGAAAAAATCTCCGGAATCCCACAAAGTTTATGATTGGGTAAACAAGAATCAGCAAAGATTCAAATCACCAGTGTATGGTCCGCCTATTGTGGAATGCCACATCAAAGACCCAAAGTACCAGGCGGAGATTGAGGCATTATTCGGCACCAACGATAAATTCGCATTCACTTGCACAAACAAGGACGACTTCGATGAGCTGATGAGTGCTGTTTACGGTAACAACAGAGATCGCAAAGGAATGGGTCTCTCCGAAGTGACAATAAAATACATAGAAAAAAGGATCGACGAGTTTCCACGAATAGCATCAGTAAACGAGGTCTGTAGATAGCTTTGCTGGCCCTGGCTGATTCATGCTAATCAATATTGCGCTATGAAAGGTGAAATCTTGGGGATTTGATGGACTGGCCCTTGACTTTGTTGATGGGCCTCCCGAGGTTCTCAGTATGCTTTGTCACGCAATTGGATTACAACGGATCGTACGTTAACCCCGCCGTTATACAGCCAATCGCACCTAAAACGCTAGCTGAACGTATAGCTTAGGGTATTTCAAAAGGAAAGCTCTCAATTGAGCAGCAGCAAACAATTAAGGCAGGGAAAAACATGGTGAGATGGGTTGCAGGCGGCGTTCTAACGATGATAAGACGACGCGCCGAGTATGGGGCCGAAACAGAGATCAATTCGGTCATAAAACCTGCACAACACTTCAAAGCTGCTCCGATTGATAGTCAAAAGCTTGAGGAGAACAGGCGGCTGGAAGCAGAACTCGAACTCCAAATGCAAGCGATTAGTACAGATATAAAGAATATCAAAAGGAATAAGGAAGATCTGGACAGCAAGCTTAAATCTTTGGTTAATAGCAAAGTGAGTTCTGAAAAGGGTTTAATCATGCAGTCCTCATCCTAACTTTGGTGTAGGATGAAATCCTAACGGAGAAAGAAGCCCAGCAAAAAAGGGCAAATGAGTTCCAGAGATCGAGGACTCGCATCCGTGAGCCCCCCAAATACCCCGTCCTGGCGGCTGGTCCCTTTATTAAACGAAATCCTAACTCGTGACCTAGAAAATGAGGAAGAAAAGATTTCAAATTTAGAAAGCAATGGTAGTGGATTTAAACAAAGGGTTGCTGAACTAGAAGCATCGAAAATCCAAATAAACATGGACCGTGTCAAGGCCACTACTGTATACGCTGTATGTGCGATCCTACATTCAAACAATATGTGTTACCAATAAGATTACTAACTATGCGTATCATTAGGGTCACGTGCGTGATTTCGTCGCTCGGTATGAGGCTCTCGCAACAGCGGAGCTGCACTTGATTGAAGCGTCATCAAATCTCCGACATTATAACACCTGGAACCAAAACTTCAGACAGAGGCTGGACAACAAAAATAAGCAATGTGACGATGGTAGGAGAGTCAATCCAATCTGCGGTTATTCGCGACAAAAACTAATATGAAATTGCTTTCATATATCAGCCAAGGCACGATATGACGATATCGTTGAGAAATCCAAAAGTCTTCGCGATAAATGTCGTAAGATCATGGACAAGCTCTCTCTAGAACAGCGGGAGGTTGTCCAGGGCTATGCTAGGAGCACTTTAGATGAACTGAAAGCCGAAATACAACGAGAAGAAGTCCGGTTAGAAAGTATTCATGAAGGCAACCCAGATGCTATTAAGCAATACGAGTCGCGTAAAACACAAATTGAAGAGCTAGCTGCCAAAATGGATGAGAGGGAACAATCCCTCAATAATCTTCGTGGTAATATCAAGGAAGTCCGCGGACGATGGGAGCCACGTGTCGACCAACTCATCAGCAATATCAGCGAGGCATTCTCTCGCAGCTTTGAATTTATCCATTGTGCTGGAGCAGTTCGGATAAGAAAGGAAGGGAAAGATGGTAGCGATTTCGAAAATTGGGCGGTTGAGATTCTGGTCAAGTTTCGAGAAGTGGAAAATATGCAGGTGTTAACAGCTCAACGACAATCAGGCGGAGAGCGAGCCGTATCTACTGTTTTTTATCTCATGGCATTGCAGTCACTAGCAAGAGCGCCTTTTCGAGTCGTCGACGAAATCAACCAGGGTATGGACCCTCGGAATGAGAGACTCGTACACAAACGCATGGTCAAGATCGCGTGTAAGAAACATACGTCACAGTAAGCTTGCTCGCACTTCCTTTCAGCTCCCTATCTCCTTTTTAGCTAACACACCTACACAGATACTTTCTCATCACACCAAAGCTGCTTGTCGACCTTGACTATCACGAACGGATGAAGGTCTTGTGCATCAACAGCGGCGATTGGGTTACCGAGGACCATGTACAAGATTTCAGCAAATACATTTCGGCGGGCCGGAAGCTGTTGGCCGCAGCGTGATATCTTCAGTTTTAGACCGTGGTGTATCCAGCCGTCTACTTCACCCCTCCCCTCTTCGTAGAGCCTTATATGACGACAAAGAGAAATGTAGCCAAGACCATATCTTCCTCAGGGGTAACCCATATTCCAAACATAAGTTCAAATAGAAACCTTATAAACCTTGTAAACCTTGGAAGGGAAAGGTGTATATGTATGTGTCTCACCAGTCTCGTACAGATATCTTTATCTTTATCTTTATATCGTACACGCTTGATGCGCCGATGTGTTGCACAGTTTGATTACAACAAATATCACGTGATTTAGGGCTTGCAGACCCTTTTCGACAAACATTTCCGCTTGTGGCTGCAAGTGTGCGGGTTGGTGTCGTCGACTCAGCTCGTTAGCCGACACTCCAGCATCATCATCGCCATCAGCACATACTCACCTTCAATAGACCCCCGCAGTTCCGACAACAACCGTAGAACGACACCCTCCGTTATACAACCCTCTCGCCGAAATGAAGGTCGAACTGGATTCCTTCTCCTCTCGAAAGATATACCCTGGAAAGGTGCCGATCCCTCTCTATCTCTCTCCAAACCGCAGCGATCTCGAAATCAAAATCCATGGTCAGCGATATGGATGGAATATGCGGGACGTCGACTAACTTCGGGATTTCTTCTTCCCCTCGCGTTTTCTGGGTTATCTATAGGGCAAACTCTTCGTCAGAGGAGACAGCAAAAGCTTCCGATTTTCGAATGGGAAGAGCGAGAGCTTATTTCGGCAGAGGAAGAACCCTCGCCGAATCGCATGGACTATTTTGTACAGACGGATGCACAAGAAGGGTCTTTCTGAGGTGAGGATTGAATTGATTCCGTTCATCATAAGCATAGCAGTTGGGATCGGCCTATGGCAGATATTCTGGCGAGAGAAGCTTAGAACACAATACAATTAAGAATTCCTTCAGGCGTTTCGTGGGAGATGGACGATCACGACAGTCGCCAGAGCTCCGTGATACCTATCATTGGTCACGTATCTGTCCCCAAGCGCTATATCAATCACATATTCGTCTGGTTGTCAGTTGCCGCGATGACTAAGCCGGGATTCTTTCACGTATAGGAAACCACCAAGAAACGCACTCGAAGAACTGTGAAGCATCAGAGAGCCATCGTTGGTGCTTCCCTTGATGTTATCAAAGAGAAACGATCGATTGCTCCCGCTGCCCGTGCTGCTGCTCGAGCCCAAGCTGTCAAGGAAGGAAAGGAGAAGAAGGCTGCTGCCGAGTCAAAGAAGAAGGCTGAAAAGGCCAAATCTGCTGCGACTGCTGCCCGCGGCCAAGTCAAAGTGAGCAAACAGGGTGCGAAAGGTGCCCAAGTGAAGGTACAGGCGAGGACACGTTAAGGATATGCAAGGCTTTGGGGTTCAATAGCCCCATGTCTGAAGGATTTCTTCTCCCTCATAATATTTCACACGTCTCCTGTACATTCTATGTTGATTACTATTTTGTTTCCTTGACACGGTTCTCGGGGTTATCTGCACAGCTTGTTCATGTCCTTTCCGCACGACCTTTGTTTCCTTTTTTCCCTTTTTTCCCTTTTTTTTTTTTAAATCTGTTTCTCGGTCACATCGGATACCTATATTTTCATCCATGACTCACATCTGTCCCACGTCCTCGTCTCCATACGTCATCTTGCGCAGCTGATGATCTATGTCTTGAAGCGCTGGCCGAGGAAGCCTTGGGCCATGCAAGGGTCATTTGCAACAGGCAATAGACAAGATACACATCAGCATCGACGCTTAGAGCGCCTAGACCCCCGCTATCTGTACATAGGTAGATTGGATGTGAGACGAATAATAGTACGATACTAATGCCAACAGGTCGAGCCAATGTCAAGCCAGGAGAGTAACCCCTTTAGACCCTGAAAGAACTGGCAAGTGGACATCTAAATCTTTCACAAATGACGCGCTCTATGTATATCTCTATCTCGCATGCCTTTCGTTCGTCTATATAGTTGAGGTTATACTAATCTACAGCAGTTCCATCCTTTGATATGTATGCGTCCAAGTAGACGTTGACTGCATGGCACTACATGCTAATAGTAGTGGGCCATCTCGATGCCAACAAACTTAAATCCGCACTTTTCGTAGAAACCCCGATTACTTTCCGAGCAATCAAGTATTGACTGTAGCCGGCAAAAACGTCAGCAGGTTGGCCTTTTCGTATAAAAGGAAAGAAAGAAAGAATATAGGCAACAATAGAAGGACCAATTCTCAGGATGCGAATACCTTGTAGCACCCAGCGTTTTTGGCGGTATAGTCCAGAGCCTGGATCATCCGTAAGCCGAGCTTCTTGCCCTGCTCTTCCTTTGCGACCGCGATATCTTCGATATGACCAACAATGCCGCAGTTACGTATGCTAGAAGGTTGAATTAGCTTGTTTGAGCTGCCTTTCTCTTCTCATCATAGACACGATAGACGAAAAGGTCTGGACATACAATTTCCGCTCTACGATCAGGCTCCCCGTCGCACAGACCCTGTTGTTGTCGTCTAGTATGCAGAGAATAGTGTATGTATCCTCATTCTTCGAGATGTAGTCAAAGCGATCATCCCAAGCTTCCTGCGAGATGTCACCGACAGTGGTGAGCACAGCTAAGACACCGAGAACGCCCTCCTTGTCACCCTTTTGGACCCGCCGGATAGTGTATCCAGCGGGGAGGGCGGAGGTAATTTCGGGTGGGATTTCGATAGCTGTCGACATTGTGGAAGTGGGGCTGATTTGCTAAGTTCCTAGTCACTGGCGGCTTTCGTATGCTCAAGAGCGGGGTGCTTGGAGATGAATGCTAGGTGCGTGTGCAAAGAGCCAGACTGTAGATGGACAAAGAGTGCCGGGGGTTAATAGGGATAGTTAAATATATGGCTGTACTTTCTACATGTTCGATAGCAGATTGCATGCCTTCCGTTTTCGTGTTCGTTTGCGGTTGCTGTTTCGATCCCAATCGCAAACAGCATGCTCGGAAGGCTACGAACAAAAAGGTTTATAATAGGGCTTATTTTATATTTTCAAGCTAAGATACAGTTGTAACTTATCAAATGGCGGTCCATTGTGCTAGTCGCATCATTCCGCCTTCCGTGTTCCGTAGGACACACCATCCGCCGCAGCTGTCGTCCCCTTGTAGCCTGCCCTGTAAGGCCTTTGACCAGGCTAAAACCGCCATTGCGACAGGCACGCCCTCCGAGTAACCAAAATTCCCACGAACAACAAAGCCAATCGGCAAACTTGAGCTGCCTTGAGCCCCTTCTGCCATCTTAGTACTACATAGTTCACCAGCCTCTTCCTGTGGCTGCTCGGGGCCTTCCGGTATCTCCAGAATGCTCGCAGTAGACTTGCCGTTCCGGGCATATTGCAGCTTTAGCTGATTGAATGCCTGTGTTCCAGAGCCTGGAACAGTGTAGACTAGCGCCTTCGGCGTCACAGCCCCGCGACCAAACAACCTAATATGCACCGTAAAAATCGCATAACTTATCGAGGGTGGCAACAACATTTGAGCTGTGGAATGGAAGAGGTGGAAAAGGTTTGGTGGTATTTGCCATAATTTTAGCTCGCCTTTTGTAAGAGGATCCACAGTTAGCTGGAGGACTTTGCCCCATGGATAGCCATACTCGGATTCCATGTCATTGGAGCTTGCTCTCGTGCGGTTCTTTGATGTAGCCTTCATATTTATTGCGCTTTTACGGTTTGCTCGGACAAACGTTTGTTGATGACTCTCTGTTGCCTCTGTCTTTCCTGCACGTGTCGCCGGGAAATCAATTGGATAGTTCCCCAACCTGCCTTCCAGCGTGAGCTGCTCAAGCTCCTTCTGGCCTCCGAATCTAACTCCCATATTCCGCATGAGGACTAGCCAGAAAGGCCGAACCCATTTCCAAGGCAAGAGAAGAGTCCAACATGTGGATAACTTGCACTCGTAGTCAGTGGCGCCAATAAGAGCTGCTCTTTCCCCCAGATTATCCTTGACCAAAACAAGTGGTATTTCGCAGCTTGAGATCGAGGCTACGCTACTACCTAGGGCCATCTTTGAGACCCGGGTGTTTAGGGTCTTCTGGGAAACTTGCGCTCTCACTGATGCATTGCGACAGTCCGCGTCGAAGATGGTAGACTGTTGTTTCCTCGCAGTTCCTGTTTCTACTGGGGTCGGAGCTGAGGCAAATCCATTTTGGCGAAGGTGTGAGAAATCAAGTCTGGGATCCATGGCCGCCCCGTACATGACTGTGTTAAGCCGAGCCTCTTCGAATCCGTCATTAGGCGTTGACCCTTTGTGTAGTATAGTTCTTAGTGTGTCGATGGCTCTAGGCCCAATCAATTTGATAGATCCAATCTCAAATCTTAAACTGCGCAGGGTACACTTCGACAATAATGCGCTAGAAGAAACGACACCCCAGATATCTTCCCATGCACTGGGGTGAGCTCTCAACACTACCTCGCGTAGCCGTTTGCCTTTCTTTTCGGAGGTATCCGAGCCTGTCTGCCCTCGGGATGAAGGGCACCAAATAACTTGTATTGGTGCAATGGCTTCTATTGGCCATCCTCGCTTTCCATACATCCATGTAGACGCAGCAATCTCCCCTCTAACTGTGCAACTTCCAGATATCGCTAAGTCTTGAGGTTGCAAAAACCTCATGAGACAGGACTTTAGATCCCGCTCTTTACCCCTCAGCAGCAATGTAGCATAATAACTAGTGTCAAAAGCAACACAGCCTTCCCGGTTTGCAGATCGATAGGTAGGGCGATAGCATTTCAAGGTAGGGGTTTCGACCAGGGCAAATCCCCATTTATGGATCATATGTGCTCGTTTGGCGGACCATATGTGGGTTGGAAGCCATGTTTTTTGCCGCTGCCTTTTACGATACCGGGGTGATATCGAAGGTTGCTGAGGTTTCTCCCTATTCAAAACCTTAGATGCCTTTTTTTTTTGTATCGATGCAGCCTCAACAGGCCTGGATTGCTTCGAAAGCATCCGTAGCTGGGTGGCATTCAAGCGGCGTACATTTGGGCGATAGTCCCGGCGCTTCCTCTTCGGCGGAGTATTATCCTCTATTGACTATGTGCCATATTTTTAGCCATCATGCCCGAGTGTCAGTCCACGTGGCGCACCCGATTAGAGGGAATACATATACCTCCGTGCGGGCAATGGTCCTGACGCGCCTCGGAACCCGGCTTGCATTATGTGCAGCTGTTCGTCGCCTTAGCTCTCTAGGTAAACTTTGAAAAGCCCGCTTCCGCTGCACGTTCCTACATTATACGTGTAAGCTAACGCTGACTCTACTATTCTGCAGGTAATTGATACTGTAGGAGCGTACCGCGAGCTATTCATGGACCGAAGAAGACTTTTTATTTCATACTCTCGAGAACCGACAAAAGAAGCCACATCAAATTGCCCATCGCGAAAAGCAATGTCGGATGATTGTACTGCGATTTCTCGTGCATCTTGGAATTTGCGTCGTTTGTCTTTTGGCGCTGCATTGGTGGGTGCTGGGATCCTTTGCACGGGACCGTCGCGTTTTCGTTTTCGGGCGAGGGCGGCTAACGAAGGAGCATCTTCCTGGCCTCTGTTGGCTTCGAGCGTCGCCATGGCCGACTGAGGCGGCCCTGGTGGTATGGATTCGGGAATTGATGGCAGAACAAGGTGATCGAGAAAATTGAGTTGGGCTGGAAAGTTGTTTGAATTTTTGAAGCATCGGAAGAGCCTCGCTTAGCTCAGCATATTAGGTAAGATCACTACGTACAGGCGCGCGGGTGGATAGAACATAACATGTCTATTAGCTCGACGTTGACGGAAAGAAACCGCCTGTTATAGCTGTTGCCTTGCTGACTACGGTGGGATTTCTCGAAAAACGACTCTTGCATCTCGAGGGTCCAGTCGGCGGTAATAGTCACGTACAACCGCCCCAGTGGTAACATCAAAGCCCAGCTTGTGATAAAACTCCAAAGCGCCTTCGTTCGCAACCCACACGTGCGCATAGGCCTCATCCGCATTTATGGATGGATCCTTCGCCGCCGTTGCCAGTATATAGTTCACGAGGTGGCTCCCAATGGAGAGTGACCGGTATGGGGCGAGAACTGCGAGCGTCATAATGTAGATTTTCCGCTTTGGGGAGCTCGCCTGCTCTTCGCTGCTACGGGATAGAGGCGCCGACACCGTCGATAGAGACGAAGAGCGACGGAAACCATCGTTTGCGATTGCCCGCAATATCTTTGATCCACTGGCGATGACTCCTGTGCCGTCCCCCAAGCTGAACTGTTCCAACCCTGCTTGGTATTCCGCCTCACTTTCAACTCGACATCTGATGCCACCGACGCACTCGTCATCATAGAAGGCAAGCCTAGTTAAGATCTCGCTCTCTGGCTTCTGTAAAATGTCGCGATAGAAACTCTCCGGATAGGAGACTGGCAGCAGGAGCGAATTGATACGCTTGAGCAAGTGTATGTTGGCTTTTGTCGGAGCCCGGATGGAGACATTGGGAGGAAGCGTGGAAATCGGCAAAGCCGTCGATTCGGGCAGCAGCGGTAAGGCTGAGGAAGTAATATAGCTGGGAGAAAGTGACGGCGAGGGGGCCGAAAGTTCAGGCATTGAAGGATCCAGTCGCTTGACAAAAGGTTGAGAGGGGGGAATGGTGGTCGGCCGTGTGCACCCGACAAACGGTCGAAAGATTCTTTTTTTTTTCTTGACTACGAACACAAGCTGCGCCACAAATTCGAACACCATCCTACGAAGAGAGCTTTCGAATGATATTGAAAGTGTTTTTTCTCTATTTTTGGTATTTTTAAGTATCAAATATATGCTACGGGTTGAAAAAACAGACGGGCGTGGGTGTACGCGGCTACTTCCAAGGCGACGACATCGACAGACGGACAAGATACATCATTATCACACGGGACCGAAATTCTCGGTGGCGTGGCGCGCGGGCGGGCCGATTCTATCTCGACGACAAATAAGGACATCTCCTTCCTTCCTTGACTCCGGTGCACCAGACAAAAACCCCCACCAGCAAGACGGCAAAGTAGAAAAAAAAACAATAAATAAAAAAAAGATTCCCTCAAAACGCGATTACTCCCTGGCCTCGAACCACTTGGGTATCATATGCAGCATTATACAAAAAGAAACGACGAGGGCGAACTCAGAAGACCTCACGGAACCAGTAAGAACCTTGAAACAAGATAGGTACAGAAACGGGTGATGGGAGGGATGAACCCGCTTGAGCAGGCAAGCAAGCGAGCAAGCGACTGGTATGCAACATGTCCAACCTTGCGCCAAAGCGCTGCAACCAACTTTCAATATGACACTGGTAATGGCCCATGGAGACAAGCTCTGATGCAGCCGCAAACAACCCAATTTCTACGAGTGATCAACTGGGTTTCAGTCGGGCGCTTCTAGAGTGTCGTCCAGGTATACCAATACCGATGGAGTCATGAAAGAAGGATTGCTCGTCAAGGCATAATGGCTAGCATGCTTAGCAACCGATAGCTGGTTCGTGGAGCGTACGTGTATCGTGTAATGCAAGACACCCGAAGAAGAGCGAACGATAATGGTTCGGTCGAGTGTTTTGCTTACCCGTAAACCACATGGCTCATAGACCTTTGACCGTTCGGTCGTGTAGTCTGCCCATGTGCTCCGGATGTAGCAAAGCCCGGGTTTATGCTCATTCGCAGCCCATTCCCCTTCTTTCCTGAAATAGAAAAGTTTGTATTCATCTGTCGCATCTGTGGTGTCAGGCCAGATGGCACAACATCTGATGTCTTGGGCGTTGCAAATTCGCCCAACTTGTCCTTTTGTTTCTTCTGGTGACGAGATGCGACAGGCGTTTCGTTCCCACGTTTCCGGTTCTTTCCAGCAACATCTTGGACGATGAGTGTCGACGCCAATCGTCTCGCCTCTGGGCGGGTATTCGACTGGCCAAGGATTTTCTCGCGTAAGGGTGCCTGAAACGTAGGTAGATCCCGACCTGGTCCCTGAAATTGTTGTCGTTGTTCCGTTCTGTTGCCCAGCTTCTCGGATGAATGAGCTCTGAAAGGACGGGCAGGCAAAGAAACGTTGCAAACAGTTGCAGAAGAACAAGCAGAGGCTAGGCTATCCGTTTCAGAAATATCCATTTCGCATGCATCGACAGTTTCACACATTGACAAAGACGACTTGCGAGTCGCACGGCTGCCAGTCCGATCGTCGCAGCAAAGCGATGTAGGTCTCGAAGGCATGCTTTCGATGCATACTCCCCGTCCGCCAGATGGTGTAGCCAAGGCAAAGGCCATAGACGTCATCTTCACGGAGCTGTTTGGAGGATTAACACCCGATACCAATGCATCAGGATAATCCCCGTTGGCGGTTAGTACTCTTGGGAGTTTGACATCCGGGCAAGGGGTAAGCAACGACTCATCACTGAGCACTTCATCGAGAGCCGATGCATCCAACGACTTGTTGAGCCGTGAGAAGATGCGGATCCATTTGTTTGTGACGTATGCAGGGTGCGCGGCGCTCTGGGCTGGTAAAATCGAAGTTGTCGGTGTGCATTTCAGGACAATTTTCGTCCATTTGTCAAAGATCTGATCGGAGATGTGCAATCTCCAATTTACTGTTGCCAAAAACGCCAGCTCGTTCGCGTTGATCTCAGATATCCCCAAACCCGAAATCTTACTCCACGCACGTGCGGAATAATTTCTGTCTTGCAAATATTTTGATGCCAGGATTAACGCAGCCAGAAACATACGGCGTCCACATTGTAAGGCGCGAACATCATGGCAAGATTCAGGTTGAGGGATTGGGTCCTCGATTGGAATAAACGGTCTGATCACGAAAAGGTAATATAACGCAACCTGAAGTGTCGAATACGACGTGCGCGACCTCCGCAAAGTCTCTTGTATGAAGGTCCGAAGAGGTAGGACCCGACCTAGGGACGCCTCACAGGGTTTGTAGACGATTGAAGTTGGCCAAATGGCTTCGACAATTTGTGCCGCGGTATCTTAATTGCATGCGGCCGAAAGATGATGTCAACGAGAAGGTTCACGGAAGCGGAATAGCAACCTCCAAAAAAAAAAAAAAATGATTGGAAACGGAATTGGCGTCTTACCGACGAGGTTATCGACAAAGTTGACTTTTCGATCAGCTTGTCGAACAAGGGACGGAGGAGGCGGGGGACATGCCTGAGCCTCGCTGCAGGGACCCGGGGTGCGTCCGTCCTGCGGTTCAACCAACCGCCTAGTACGTCTTGGGTTCTGCAGTTGCTCCTTGGGGAGCGGTTGAGCCAAACAAGCTTGGCGCTGCAGGTTTGAAGAGTGCTTAAGGGCGACCTCCGTTCCAGGAGTGATTGTTACCGGCCAGGGCGGTCGACTGTCCAGATTATATTCATCTTGGGTAAACTCGTGATAAAATTGACTGCAAGAGGATGATGCGATGTCAACAGACGTCGCGGATGAGACTGTTGAAATATCCGTACAAGGAGATGGATACGATAAGAAATTTGAAGAAGAAGAAGATGATGATGAAGAAAGACGGTCAGCAATGCTCAAAAATTTGCCCGCGACAGAAGGAGAGTCATCAAAAGAAGATGGCGATGTTGAAGACGGCGAAGGCTGCGAAGATGTGGTTGGCGACGAACAAGATGAAGACGTGGATGGAGCGGGTAAGAAGGACGATGCCAGGTGCATGAAGCGTCCGTCGCAGGAAAGGCCGAGAGAGGAGGAGGAAGAGTAGGGACCCTCGATCATGTTGTTTCTCGTGCAAGATGATAACGAGAAGAGAGAGAGAGAGAGAAAGAGAGAAAGACCAGGGGGGGTTCTGTTGGAAGCTGTTGACGTTCTTGTTGGCGTATGTATTTATTTACGTTGGGTTTGTGCTGCAGGGCCGGCGGCGCCACACAGTTTCGACTCTTGGCAAAATGACTCTTCCTTTTTTGCCTTCGCTTCCAAAGTGGCGAAACGGCTGAGCAGGAAGCCAAAAAAAAAAAGGAAAAAAAAAGGAAAAAAAGAAAAAAGGAAGGAAGGCTTGACGGCTGGATCCTGCGGTGCGCTTTGGGCAACTGCCTGGTCGCGCTCTCACAGGGTATTCTATTCCTGCCTTTCAAACGTGTTTCCTCGTGCGCTGGGTCACAGCCGAGGAGACAGGTGTGCGTATTATAATTATTATTTTGGGAATCAAGCGCCGATTAACCGCCGATAGTCGTGTCTTCCCGTTGGTCCAGTCAAAACAGCAGGCTGGAAGCGGTGACGAATATCGTCAGGTGTGGTCGGAACAAGAAGGGTTTCACAAAAAGGAGTGTTCGGAGCCGAAGATTGACAAGTTGCAAGAAGACTCGGCAGAGGAGAAGAAAGAAGAAGAAGAAGAAGAAGAAGAAGAAGAAGAAATAGTAATAGCAACAGTAGTAGATGACTCTGAACCAGTGGCAGAAGGAGCGACGATAGTTGGAGGGACAGGAGCAGAAACTTCAATACTACGTTGTTCTGCACCGATAAACGCGACGGACATTGCGGTAGACGAAAGAACCAGGAGTAGAAAAGAAGGAGGAGGGGTGAGGTTGAATATAAAAAAAAATGAAAGAGCAAAAAAGGCTATATCTCAAAAAAAAAAAAAAAAAAAAAAAAAAATTACTACTTTGTTAAAGTATGTATATTGGAAGAGAAAAGAAGAGGGTGATGAGAGTGATTATGATTATCAGGGTGGGCAGTTGACAAGACAGAGGGAACCGAGATGAGGCAGGTGGACCAGGCAGACAAGCGATGGATTCAGCAAAGTAGCATTGTGACGATGGAGGTGAGTCTGAAGTATTATTATGTCATAGCAGTGCCGGGAGCAGGGCGTGTGATTTGATATAAGATATATTTGTCTTTTTTAGCGGTGGGAGTCTTATCGTGAAGGGTTGTGTTGAGGCGGAGTAAGAAGGTTGAGTTGTGGGTTTTTTGGTGTTGATTTGTTGTTCTTCTGTTTGTTGGTGTTTGTTTGGTTGGCTGGGACAAGTTAGTCAGAGGGCCAGAGGAGAGAGCACAGGATGCTGGATGGAGAGCTGAAGAAGAAGAAAAAGACGACGACGACGACGACGACGATGAGAGAGTAATAAGAAGAGGGAGAAGATGGGGGAAGGGAGAGAGAGTCAGCGGGAGATGAGGTGTATTTTAATGCGACGAGGTCCGAGAACGGCGAAGGGGCGATGATGTATGAGCCAGAGCAGCAGAAGAGCAGCAGAAGAGCAGCAGAAGAGCAGGAGAAGAGCAGGAGCAGCAGTCGAGGTTAAAGGGAAAAAGGAAAGAAAAGGGAAGGAAAGGTGACGATGAGGTGACAGGATGGAAGAAAGAAAGAGTAGTGGCAGCAGCAGGAGGGAGAGCTGTGAAGAGAGGGAGGAGGCTGGCTGGCTGGCTGGCTGGCTGGCTGGCTGCTTGCCGATGATTCATTCATTCATTCGCAGAAGACTTCTCTCGCTCGTCGCCGGCAACACACACAGCACAAAAAGGAAAAAAGAGGTAGGCGGAGCCAAAAACGGAGCAAACGGAGTGTGTGGCAAGCACACCACCTCGTTTCCTCTTCCTCCACCACCAAAAACTCCGCTGCGAAGTCGGGGAAACCTTAAGAGTCATAACTGCCAAGCGGCTTCTCCCTCCTTACCCCGGCCAACCAGGCAGGCAGGCAGGTAGGCAGGCTGGCTGGACCAGAAACTAGCAGCCGGGAACAGGGTACTTGCGGGTCCGCCAGGGCGTACATTGTGTCATTTGCATCGAATACTCACATCTTCGAGGAGGGCGGACGGAACTGGAACTGGAACTGGAACTGGAACTGGTGACGGCCGGACGGCTGGATGGAGAGAAATGGACGGGGCCTGATCGAGTTGCTCGAGCCTTGAGAACAGAAGACCTACTTAAAGGTTGCAATAAAGACTCGCGCAAAACGAAGACGACCGCTCTCTCCCCTCTTCTCTCGGCGGGTATACGGGTGTATGTGTATAAAACGTGTCTATGTTTATGTTCTTCTCGGAGACGCTCCGTATCAGCTACCATGCTCTCTCTCTCTATCTCTATCCCAGGGCATACCGTGCTGACTGACTGACTGGCTGACTGACCGTTTCTCACTGAGCGTGCGGGGTGTGGGCTTGGTGGTCGAGATGGAAAGAGGAATGGCCTCGGACAAAGCGGACGGGAAGGAAAAGAAGGAGGGAAAAAGAGGCAGACTGGGCATGATTGATCCACACCGCTGACTAACTTGCATATCCTCTCCTTCTCACTGGCCCGACCTGGCCCTGTGTTGCTGTTTGTTCCGCCGCGTTGTTGGGTTTTCCAGAAACGGAAATTGTCTCCCGATCAAACAGCAAACCCCACACTCTCTCTCCCTCGCAACACATCCATCACACAGCTGCGTATTCGGTAACTGACTTCTTCTTTCCTTGTCAAAGTATTTTATTTTATATACAAGCACTAAGTACCTAAGTACTTAAGTACTTGGTAAGCATATATAAATATACACCACACATCGACGGCATCACCTCGGTGCTCACTTAAGCTCTCACCCAAGTACTTTTAGGTACATACCACCAATGTCCACCAAAATCCGCCCCGCCATCTTGGCCACCGCTGTAGCAATCATCACTGCCTGCGGTGCCTACGCAGGCGCAACCTATCGGTCCGAATCCCAAACTCACCAGGTACATCACATCCCACTACCCTCCATATCGGACCCCATCCATGTGATTGACGTCAAAAAAAGAAGGGTCTGCAACTCCACCAAGAAACCACCGCTCAAAAACTCATACGGTGCGTATACGGAATCCCCAGCCACTTATTCCATTACTCTCACTCGGACACCTACGTATCAACAAAAAAGGAGTACCCCCCCCAAATAGCAAGCAAGCACTAGGTCTCATATCCAAGTTAAAGGTCAACTAACAACAGGGCTCAAACCCCCACCCCCTCCTGAACTTCCAGCTTACAAGCCACACGGAAAGCTTTGGTTGCTAGAAGGAATGAAATCGCCTCCAAAATCCAGGACCTGCAAGCCCACCCGCGATGATGCGCTGCCTTTCTACACCTATCCTAGCAAGTTTTTCCTTCTAAAGCCCTGCAAACACCAGAGCACCAGGAGGCGCCAAAAAAAATAAATAATTAAATAATTAAAAAAAGAGAGAATTCACTGCGAGAGGGACAATAACCTCGTCCAATCAAGTGGATGGCAGAGGTAAAATGTGAAGGTGGATTGAAGGGTATAGCGCCGGAAACAAGAATAGTGATGACTGACGACAAAGGTTGCTGGCTATATAAGATCTCAAGACGTTTAGGACACCTCGTCGATCCCGTTTAGCCCCTCCGCTTAGCTTCTCAAGAACACCCACAACGAGGACGATATCAATGGGTACAATGTCCTCTAAGGGGCAGCATGTTTTTGGGTCCATTCACGGGCTAAATTGATCGTTTTGAATCAAGAGGAAGGTGCAATGTATCATTAGCTTTGATCAACCGTAGCATCCAGGGATATCACACGACGCACGAACCTGTAGCGATAGCTCCGGGTTCATCCTCCTTCCAACGCTGGGCGACATCATTTGCAAGGGGGTCGTCAGGATTCGGAGCGCCCAGCAGGGCCTGAATGCTGAGAAGGATGGTTCGAATTTGTAGTGCGGGTGACCAATTTGCTGAAAGTAAAGCACCAGTTAGTTCGTAATTTTGCTGTCACGTAGACGAACGAGAGGGAAGCCACCGCTTACCTTTAAGAACGTCCAAGCATATTCTGCCAAGTCGGTCGATGTTTGGATGGTATATCTTCGTTAAAAACCGTATTTTAGGCGGAGTCATAGGATAGTCCTCCGGAAGGAAGAGCTCCAGTTTGAAAACCCCGCCTTCGTATGGTGACTGCGTCGGCCCATGTATCGAAACATCAAAGTAACGAAGGTTGTCATCATGAGGGACAGCTTGGATACCAGGAACACTACCAGTCTCATCCAGATGAGCATCAGATCCTCTTCCTCAGAGGGAAAACGGGAAGCTTGACTCACGGCTCCGCGACCAGACGCTCGGTCTCTTTGATGATGCGTTTTGGAAGTGCCATCTTCCTGCTTCCTAATTCAAGATAGAAACTGCCGAAATATCGAATGAGGCTCGTATGCCGTACTTGTTTTTTTTTTTCGTTCTCCTTTCTCCTTTGGTCTAAGATGATAAAAACGAAGGAGGGGGTTGTAGAAAGATGCTGCGATATGTGCGATGATACCTCGAAGAGAGCAGGTGGCCAAGGCGTTGTCATCGGCCTGGTGTTTGTCGGACACACCCTATGCTCACGCCGCTTGGTCACGTCGAACAAACCAAAACCAGAAGCGCGGCACCACACCGGCTCCAGCCTACGTTCCCTAAAGCCGATTCAAGCTTGGTAAAGCATCAGAAGAAGAAGTAGGCAAGCAACACTCCAATCCCAGATCCATAAATCCTGTGCTCATCGTGTCCTCCATCTAGATACCCGCACTCCGGACATGCTCTGTTGCCAGCGCCTTCACATGTCGGATAGCGACGAGCCGCAAGTATCTCAACGAACCTGACACATGAACCATGCGGGCACTTTCACACAGGTCCACTATGACATCTTGTCTCGTGGATTTTTGAGTACGTCTTCTGAAAGGGAACTATCTGACCCGGAGGATCCAACTTTGGACAAGGACTGTTCTTCATCTGCCAACGGGGAGCCAAGATGGCAGGCACAATGGCGAATTCAACCTCCGCGCCGCTATCTAAAGAGGTTGGATCTGGTCGTGACACCGGGTCCGCCTATGATTCTGCAACTTTCAAGGAAAGCATGACTATTAGAGTTGAGCAGAATGTGGGGGCTATGTGAGTCCCTCTACTTTCCCCAGGACCACCTAGGCTCCTACCGTGAGACACCCGTATCGGGCTAATAGTAGCAATTATGAGCGTGGGAGAGCAGGTCGATCAGCCCAAGCGGAAGAGATGTAGTGCTCGCTTCGTACGACATCCCCCCTCCGTTTTTTTCGTTATCTGACTATTGCACGCCGAGGCTGAACTGAGATTGGCAGACGCGACGGTCTCCATATTGTTGATCTGGACAACCCATTCAACCCACCTCGATTCCTTCGCCATCTCTCTTCATGGGATGTAGCGGATGTTCAATGGTCTCCTTTCGCCATACGCGACTACTGGGTCGTCAGCACCTCCAATCAGAAAGCCCTTGTTTGGAATCTAAACCGCCCTTCGACGAATGCGGTTGAAACCGTGCTCCATGGCCACTCCAGGGCGATCACAGATATCAATTTCTCAGCCCATAACCCCGACCATCTGGCAACTTGCGCTGTGGATTCTTTTGTGCATATATGGGATATGAGAACCTCAAGGCGGCCTGTCTTGTCATTTAGCGATTGGTTTGCTGGCGCAACCCAAGTTAAATATAACCGACAGGATGAACATGTTATCGCATCCTCCCATGATAAATTACTTCATATCTGGGACAGGAGAAAAGGCGCATTCCCGCTTCAGACGATAGAAGCCCACGATACCAAGATATATGGGATTGATTGGAACAGAACCAGGAAAACGGGGATAGTAACATGTTCACTCGATAGAGCAATCAAGTTCTGGGATTATTCGGTCAGCTCAGGTGAGCCGGAACGTATATTGCGGACCAATTACCCAGTTTGGAGGGCCCGACACACCCCTTTCGGGTGGGGTCTTATGGCGATGCCTCAACGTGGGGAAAACGATCTCTTTTTATATGACCGACGAGCTGATGGCGATGGACACACCGAACCCGTAACGAAATTCTCATATCACAGCGCACCCGTCAAGGAATTCCTATGGCGTTCTCGAGGTGGAACAAGCCCCGACAAAGACGACAGGGAGTTTCAACTTGTAACTTGGAGCAAAGATCGTGATATCCGACTTTGGGAAATATCTTTACGCCTAATGAAGGGCATTGGACACGATCCTGATGGGAAACTCAGGTTCCGATTAACTCGGTTAGGGGCTCGATATAAAACTTTCCGACGGGAACCACCTACCAACAATACTGACCGGCAGTTGCTGCACTCACGCATAAGTGCCCTTAATGACGGGAGCCAACGGGTCGTCCCGAATCTTTCCCTAAGATCAAATGCACCGGGCCACCGTCCTTCCACTTCGGCCTCCAAAGTGGGTTCATCGCCTAGACAGCAGCATGGTTGGAACAACAAAAGTTTCATGTCTGGTCAAAAACCAAACACAAAATCAACATCACTTCACCGCGATATGAATCCAATTCTATGGATGAAAGGTGTTAAAATGCAACATCGAGGCGACGGAGTTTTTGGTTTAGGTGGTGTTTCCGATGAAGACCAAAAAAATGAAGCAGATGAAGCTTTTGGCTTGAACATGAAGCCTACATTCAAATTCGGTTGGACAGGGCCTGAGAGCCTATCTGATGAGATCACCTTAGTTGGATTACGTTTCTCGAAAATCCGATTCGAGAAGGTGAATATCAACAATAGAACATGTCTACTCTCTTTCTCTGGTCCCTGGGGACTCTCTTCCCAATGGGTATTCCTCAGATGTTCGATACAGTTCCCAGCAAATTACCCTGATGTGGGAGCTACACCAGTATTTCAGATAGATAAGACTACAAAAATCTTTGAAGAAAAAATAGAAGAGATATACAGTCAACTAAAGCGAATTGCGGATAGTTATTTGGTTCATCAGAAATTTTGTTTGGAAGCTTGCTTAAGTTTTTTACTAGGCGAAAGGGCCGAGGATGCCATGTACTGGGAAAACAAGCGCGGATCTCGCGTTCCGGAGGACGAAAGCAGCAGTGACGAAGATATTGGGAGTGCTCTTGCTCGTGGTCTTGATCATGGGCCAGCTGGCCTCAAGCAGCTAGTCCGGAAGAACAATAAAGGCAGCGTGCCGCTAGCAAAAGCGTGCGGGGCGATGTGGAGCGAGACCGGTACGTGCCCACTCCAAACTCCTAGGTCCTGAGTTATATTAACTCTTGTTTCAACCTTTAGGGAAACTAGTCTGTTTCTTTCCGCCAAAGGAAGATCAACCAACGAAATCCCTGATCTCTATCCTCAAATTTTCTGAAGGACTGCGAGATCCATACTCTGAAAAATCATCCAAGCGGCTATTCGAGTCTTTTGGTCGACTTCAGACATCGAACCTCAGGGCGAACCGATCCACATCAGCCTTTGCTGCCGATGAATCCGCCGAAGATGCCGAAGATGCCGAGCACTCGGCCTCGAGTGATTTGGGGAGTTCATCCATCTCGGAAGACCTTGTACATTCAGTTGCTCGATGGAAGAGACGGCACAATACACACGCAGGAGCTTCACGGGCCCGTAACGAGTCTACGGATAGATCGACACAGGCCGGAAACGAAACGAGATCCGCACAGAGGTCTGCTGGAACAAGCCAGTTGAAGTCTTCTCATAATTTCACCAAGACGGATATGACATTTGCGCTGCCATTCGGGTCAAGAAGGCGCCAGAGGAATTATTTGACTATCCACAACTACTCCCACCTCCTACCTAGCAGCCGAGAGTTAGCAGAAGAGTATGCCATATATGGTAACGGAACGGAAGTTTGTCAGCGCAATGCGAACGTTGCCCAGAAATGGCAGCATTGGGACATTCGGGATGCATGGAAGCTTGCTGAGTTAATACTCTGCAAAGAAATCCCCCTCGAGCTATCTGCAGAATTACCCGGGAAAGAGCCAATGCTTGTGGTATCTCCACAAGGCAATAGAATCGAGCCTCAACCAGAAGCGATCGAAACGCCAAACCAAATAAGAGACGAATTTTTTGGTCGAGTAAAATGGGGTAGTCATCCATGCGGTGGCGGCTGGCTTGTGGATGGCCTGTAAGTTTAGATTGTACCCTAGAATTGGTGCTAGCATATGATCGCGCATTAACAAGATAATCCTTTTTGTTCAGAATGTCCTATTTCGAAAGGAGACTTGACCCTCAAATGCTAGCCATGCTTTCGTGCATATTCTTAGAACCAGAAGCAAAGTCTAGCTTCACTTCTGCGAGTCTACATCTATCGCAACAGGTAAGCCCGACGAACTTCTAAACAGCGCCGAATAGTAGTTAACCCGGGGTAGGAAATGCCTATATCGCTCAAGTCCCCCGGTTTTTCTTTAGATTACTACCCAAGCTTCATAAGTGCCCTGAGGCGGTCAGACTCCTTCACTTTATCGCCCCAACACATGTCAGGGACGAACACTCCTTTAGTCACCTACCCGAATTCCTATAGCTCCTCATTTGGAGATAACCCCGGCAATCTATTAATGAATACCGCAAGCGATCCAACAGCTCCTTACTCCATAGGCGGCACACCACCTTCCCAGTCAGCGCTTAGTACTAAGGCACACAACGAATTAAACTGGGTGCATTCGATGTCCTCATCACCAGAACACCACCACAACCATTCAGGTGCTCTCCAGAATCAATTAAAACGCTCCACAGGAATTAGCAATATCACTGGTGGAATAGCAAGAGCATTGACGACGCAGGGAGGACTTGGGGCAGTTATCAGCGTGGGGCTGAATGGAATAGGCTCCTCTCCACCTAATAGAAGATCAAAGTCCTCGTCATTAGATCCGCCACCCGTAACTCAGCAACAGCTCCCAACGGTTAGCTGGGCGCCGGAAAACCAATATCATGGTGCAACGAAGGCTTCTGCTTGGGGTATAGCTACTGAAGAAGGCGAGGATGAAGAAGCCTACCTTATCGATTTGCAACTCCACCACCTTGAACACTTTGATGATGAAGGAGCAATGAATGTGCCTCTGCTCGATAATATGAAGCATAAGTCATTTCATCATTACAGAGAAACATACGCAGATATGCTATATACATGGGATTTGCCATTGCAAAGATTAGAGATTCTCAAGTTTAACGGGCTAAAGGCTTTCAATGATATTAATATTGATAAGTTGGAGTCTTTCTCTCGAAAGCAGGATAAACTCCCTGAAGGGCTTGGTTCGTGCTCCTGCCTGAAAAAACATAACCATCATCATGCATAGGAACAACCCTTGAACTAATGATCGGGAATATGAACAGCTGTCGGCGTGAGCTGCCCCAAGTGTGGGATATCCCCGCGGTCTAATAAAAGGTCCCGGAGTGACTGCACAGTTTGTAAGGACCGACCACTTAACTTACATTGCGTTATTTGCAATACCATCATCAAAGGTTTGTTGCCTATTGATATTCTTGGGTTATAACGTTGCTAAACCAGTATACAGGGCTATACACACCATGCCTTTACTGTGGTCATATATTCCATACAGATTGCCATTTACAATGGATTGAAGGAGGAAACCATGCTTGTCCCTCCGGATGCGGATGCACCGCTTGTGCGTCGAAAACGAGTCTTGGCTACTCTGAAGTAGTACTGGATAAATGACCCTTGTCGAGGCGTTTTAAAGATCTGGAATCTCGAACGCATTAAAGAGGCTAGTATCTGTGAATATAAGGTCCACATATAAACCTAACGCGCTTAAGGTTTCCTGTCCTTGTAGCTTTAAGATAGTTATCTAAAACAGGATGACGCCATCCAAAGAGTCGAGGCCTTGCGCTTCAGGGTGCTTTTTAGTCGGTGATCCCTGCTTTTGCCTTTCTAGGCCCTCGTGCCTTTTTCTTGTCGCCCTCTCATGCTTGGATTCTTCATCAACCTTCGGGGTGGCGCCAATTGATTTTAACTGGCAATTCAACCGCTCAATGCGCCTGAAATTCTCCTGGAAACGATTATTTGCGAGTATTGCAAGAGCCTTCAAACCCGAAGGCTCAACCAGCCTCCTGATTATACCTCTTGCTGAATCATACACACCTATAGGTGCATCAAACGCCAGACCTGTCGTTCGTACCGCTACAACCGGATTTTTAAGCGGATTGACAATACCAGATTCTCGGAATGAGCTGGCTGTTGCGCACATAAGCAGTTTGTTTGCGATCTCCAGGTTCTCGGTTAGAACGTGAAGAATCTAAATATATTACCCCCAAAAATTAGGAACGCTCACTGGCCCGAGACCAAGGTATCAGGCGAAGGTTGAGTTGGGTTGAGTTGAGTTACCATAGGCTCAAATTTGAAATGTATGTATCTAGTTTCAGTTGGTAATTGAGTGGGGTGTTCCGAACTTTGCTCCGATGGAATCCCACCAAAGAGGAAGTGTAGGAACCGGGCGTCATCATGGTTTCCCACAAGGAGATTTTCAGGCAGAGGAGTATGCGAGGCCAACAGCCAACGCCCTCCAGCACCTTTCCCCCCAACAACAGCCGTATTCTTTAATCTTTTGTCATTAGAATCCAAGTCACCAAGGTTTGGTGCATCAGGAATCTCTTTCCTGCCTTCGAGGAACACAGAGACTCTGCCCGAACAGCTGCTCGTGGTTACAATCCCTTTGTGCTGGTTGAGGAGTTCTATCACAGGAATGATGTAATCGTCGACGCTTCCCTTTGGCGACGCATCGGGGACCCCTGAAGCGAGAGTGCTGAGTATTTTGCACTTCTTTGCTTCGAATTCCTGCCTTTGTCTTTGCTCGCTCATCTGAGAACATCGAGATTCTGTCATAGAAGAAAATGTGTGTGGTGTAGTTTGATTCGTGTTTGACCTGAGTTTTTTGCACGTTAACGTTAGCTCACAAAAGGTCAAATACTGCTTAGTCAGCATTCTAGTTGGTGTGCATTTGAAATCAAGGAGCTTTCCCTGGCAGCGAGACTGATATATATCACTATCAACATTGAAATCTAAACAGTGTCTGGGCTAGGTATCTTGAAGAACACAAATCTAGTCTTGAGACCATCCCTACAAACAGAGCTATCACATACGCCGATATTCCATCCATCTTGCGTCATGGTTGTTAGAGGAGTCGCGAAGCGAAAGGCTTTAAGATCGCATGCGTCTTCCACGTCGCGTAAGGCTCGACGAGGCGCACTTGCTAAGACAGAGCAGTCCCGCAGGCGCACACCTTTTCACAAGACCTACAGCGAGAGCGAAGTCGGTGATGACGACGATGACAATAACGATAACGATAGCGATGGCGACGACGATAACGAAGGCAAAGATGATGGTGATGATGATAATTACAAAGATAACAGCGACGGCATCAAGCCAACGATACCCCGAAAAGGGAAGAAAACTCAAGACCTAGCTCACGATTACACGGACGATACAATCCACCCAGCTACCATGCGATTTCTCAAAGGTTGGCAAGTCTGTTCTGCAAACCAACCAGGCCGGCTGGCTGACCGGCTGCCATAGATCTATCCAAGCACAACGACCGGGAATGGTTCCACTGTGCGTATAAATACCATGTAACAAAAAGAGTATTTTGTTTCTAACAACTGTGGGTGATGCTAACCTGAGATTTCCCACTCTGCTTATTTTGGCTGCAGCTCATAAAGATGTCTATAAAACTGCGCTGGGAGATTTTACTTCCTTCTGTACGGGTCTGCAAGTCTTGGTAACGGAGGTTGACTGGACCGTTCCTATCCTTCCTCTCGAGAGACACAACATTTTCAGGATCTATCGAGATATCCGTTTTTCGTCTTCGAAAATCCCGTTCAAAGAATATTTTTCCGTAGCGTTTTCACGTACGGGAAAGCAGGGGCTTTACGCCAAATACTATCTTTCGGTTCAATCGGGTGACCAGTCATTTATAGGTTAGTGGAAGTAGCGGCCAGTTGTTCCCCAAACTTATCCAGTGGCAAGTCCGAAGCCAGCTAACATCGTAGTGTGGGTGCTGTAGGTGGGGGGTTGTGGCATCCAGAAGCCACACATGTGTCTCTCATGCGACGTGCCATTGACCAAAACCCTCGTGGATTGAAAGATATCCTCGTCACCAAGAACTTTTATCCGAATTTCTTAGATGCCAGGGACATCGGAGACCGAAAGCCGCTCACGAGCAAGAAAATTGAAGCTTTGGCATTGAAGAATTTCGTGGGACGGAATTCCGAGGATGCTCTGAAAACGGCACCAAAGGTAATCTCCCTCTCTTTCACTTTTAAATACCTAGGTAGTCACCTGTATTAATGTGACACTTGGCATATACACGGGAGGGGATACATAGGGCTATGATAAGGAACACCCAGACATCGATTTGCTTCGCTTGAAAAGCTATACTGTTGGCAAAAGGATTTTGGACTCGGAGATTCTATTGCCAAACGCAATGGATTATCTAGTGGATATTATTCGCGCCCTTGAGCCTTTTGTATGGTCACCATCATGAAACCTCTTGGTGCGACATGCTCACTGACTTGGCAAGTAGGTAACATATCTCAACTCCGTAGTGATGCCTGACATTAGTCTCGGGGAAGGGGCCGACCACGACCAAAACGAGAATTAGCTAGGCGATAATCATGGCAACGCGGGGAACAGTTGATTTCGATATAGGTGCAAGCGCTGCTAGCTGTAAAGTATCATGAAGACAACAAGTATTGATGTGTGAGCAGGCAAGATGGTGTGTGTGTGTGTGTGTGTGTGTGTGTGTAGCATCTGGGTAGATGGTTACAATTCGTTAAGTGAAGTTATAACGCTTGGAAAGTTAGCGCTATAGCCGAGCTAGAGCAAGAGTCGTACTTTACGGTGATTGTTTGGTTACGTCATTCCTGCCAACCCTAGCTCCACTTACGGGAAATTATTGGGCTGGTGCGTGATAAGGAATTAGAGAGCGCTGGATGGCTAAGATGGCCCAGGTACTATATCTGCGGGTGGGCGTAAAATTTGAGATATGATATCAAGGCGTTGGAATTGTTTGTATCACATAATCATAATAGTCGGGAATCCACCCCGACGTTTTGGATACGTTAAACAAGATTCTGACGGGACCTTTTCTAAGATTAGCAAGTGAGGCGACGGCACAGCGGCATTTCCGCAACGGCTTGAGATTCCTCGGATATCCGCAATCTCACCGAGAAGGAAAAGAGCGAGGGAACGGATAGCAGAAAATTGGTGTCTGGGAAGTCATCTGACTTTAAAAGTTCCATCTCATGCATGCATTCTGCCGCTAGTGCATGCATTGCCCCAATCCGGATGACGGTGTCGACGAAGTGGCCAAGCTAGCAGGTTGAAGGTTGGAGCTGTGGCTTTCTTTTCTTTTTCCTGTGGATTTTGGAGTCCATGCTATCCCTGTTGTGGGCTGCTGAGTGGTCAGGATGGGAGATCCATTGATCAGAACAGCCAATCCTTTGGCTCCGGCCCATTCTCGTCATGCATTTGCACGGTTTTCTCGTACGTGGACATACATGAAATGTACAGCCTGTATTCCTTGTTGTCTTTGGGCTTTTTGTAATTAATTTTTTTCTTCAAAAAAAAAAAAAAAAAAAAAAAAAAAACAAAAACATCGAGCTTGTAGTGAAACTTCTCACCAGGCTGTGGGAGCGTCTCTGCCTAACTAGACATCGTAGTCGCTCCAAGCGCTTTTAATGGTGGTGGTGCTGGTCGAGTGACCGTGTGGTCGAGTACTGTCCGCAGCGGGTCAATGGATTGAAGTTTTCCTGTTTGAAGTCTGAGTGGACGAACCAGAGAGCAAGAAAGCCGGATGTGGTTTGACGGGGTGTGTCTCCGTTCTTGGGAGCTCCAAACGTCGGGTGGGGTCGACTAAAATGGTCTCCACCCTCCGAAGCAGAGGAAAAAAGAGACAGCTTTCCATTCTTTCTCCTGCTGATTTCCCACTGTTTCTGTCTTATTGTTCTTCTTATTCTCTCTCGCTCTTTTTTTTTTTTTTTCTTCGCCCGTGTGACCTGCTGACCAAATGGATGTAATTAATGCCAACAGGCGACTCATTCATAGATGGGTCAGAACATCTCCGGATTCATCTGTTGGGCAAGGGAGGAGTGCCAGCCATTTTTTTTCTTCTTATGTTTCCCTTCGAAAAAGAAAACACATACTTCGCAGCTGGAGAGACCCGGAGAGGGCGAGTGATAGCTGAGAGAGGATGGGGCCATGTGCCCGCCCGTCTGTTGCATTAGGTGCACGAACCCTAGCGCTGGCCTGGCAGGATTTATGCACCGTCCCAGTCCCAATACACGGGTGAACGGGACGGGACGGACAATCGGTGCATCCTCGATGACCAAGGTGCCTCTCTCGCTCATGCTCGTTTGCTCTTCTTCTCGTTTCTCGTTTTCTCTCACTTTTTCTTTCTTTTTTTTTTTTTTCCCTTCCTTCTGACACTCTCCTCCCCTAGAGCCTTTTCAAGGCATGGCCGTGTCTGTTGGTTACATATTCATCCGTAAGCTGGGGCCGTCTCAGGGTTGGCAAAATGTAGTGTGAGGTAATAGTAAAACAACGATGGTAATAATATCAATAATAAGAAGAATAATCGTAATAGCCAGAATAATAATACCGGCGATGATGGTGATGATACCACGGGCGGAGTCTATGTGACGGCATTACCTGACTGTCGTCGTCGTCGTTCATCAGCTCGAACCAGGGAAGGAAGGACAGCCATTGGCTGGGGACAGACATGGACAGGCGCCCACGGATGACAAGTATGCGTCTCTGCCTCGGGCGACAGCGTCGTGCATCGTCGTCCACTCGCTCTGTTTTCTGGAATCCCTGCGGCGGCAGCCGGTGGTTGTGGTTCGGGTTCTGGTGGTGGTTGTAGCTTGGAGCTTGTAGCTTGTAGCAGGAGTTGTTGCCGCGGAGGGGCAATGTACTTTTTAGAATTTATACATTTCGTATCATATCACATTTACTCTGATTGTCTTCTCGTCCTCGTGATATCACTTCTCCTTCCTCTCCTTCCTCTCCTTCTTCTCCTTCTCTTTCTCCTCCTCCCATCGCCATCGCCATCGCCATCACCTCGCCCTGCCTGTTCCTTCTAAACGCCGCGGTTTATTGTTTTTCGCTTTTCACCCTTCCGTTTTCCTTCTCTTCTTCCCCTTCTTCTGTCTTCTTTTTTTTTCCCTTTCTTTCTCTGCTTCTTGGTTATCCTCCCTCCCTCCCCTTCCCGCTGCCTCTCTTTCCGTTCGCTCTCCGCCTAGCCAGCTGCGCCTAAAAGAATCCCACGTTTAGTAGTTCTAGTTCCAGTTCCAGTTCGGATTCCAGCTCAAGCTCAAGCTCCAATCCCAATCCCAATCCCAACCCCAACCCCAGTCTCAGTCCCAGTCCCAGTCCCAGGTCAAGGACAGGTCCGAGTCCGAGCCCAGGTTCGGGTTCGGGTTTGTTCCAGTGAACCTTTCTTTTTCCTTCTACTCCTCCTCTTTCTCAGCCCGACTAGCCGTTGTCCTTTTACCTTCCATCTGCTCCTCCTGTTCCTCCTACTTTGGCGTCTGAGCTTTTGCTTGCATGCTGCCACCGCTGTCATCATTTCATCGTTCGGGGTAAATTTTCTATTTCGCTACTCTTCTACGATAGGTTTTTTTTTCTTTTTTCTTTTTTCCCCTTCAGTCTACTTATATATATTACATTTCCTTGCTTAGCTACATGACCAAACATTGAATTTTTTTTTATTTCTATTTTTCTTTTATTTTTTCTTTTAAAATTTTTTTCCTTTTACTGTCGTCTACTCCGTTATATCTTGTTATCACCGCCACAAACTTTTTTTTTATATTCCCCGCTCGCGCACACTCTACTACCTTTCTCCCCTCTCCTCCCTTTCTCTCTCTCTCTCTCTCTCTCTCTCTCTCTCTCTCTCTCTCTCTCTCTTGTGCGCGCTGTCATCCTCAGCCTCCGCCGTCATTATCATCAGCACGCTTGCAACATCGCCACTGTTGCCCGTCGCCATCTTCCGTCTGTAACGTTGCCCGTCCCCGCCGTTGGTCGATATTTCGCTCCTCTCCGCGCTGAGGCGTGATCGCTGGTGAGTGAATGCCTGCTCGGACCGTGCGCCGCCATGTAGGAATGTACATGTGCATGCGCATGTAACTTTGGTCCATCGATCCATCGAACCAAGGTCCTGTTCCTACTGCAACCACGCTGGATCCCGCCGTCCAATTCCTGCTTTCTCGCACCCGCAACCACTTTTATTTCTTTTTTCCTTTCCCACGTCGTCGTCGTCGTCGTCGGCGTCGCTGTCGCTGTCGCTTCTGCTTTCGCTTTCGCTTTCGTCGGCGTCGGCGTCGTCGCCCTTCTCCCTTGTTTGTTCTCCCCTGTTTGCTCCCCTCCCTTCCCTTCCCTTCCCTCCCTTCCTCCCGCTCTCGCTCTCCCTTAACTTATATACATGTTCAAGTATATCGGCGTTTGTACATGCTATATCCATCGATGTATACCTGGCTGGAGATATATATATATATACATACCTACTTACATACATATATATATATTCCTGGCATGGTCGCTTCGTGGTCCCATGACCGCTTTCTCTCTCCGCCCTCCCTTTCCTTTTCCTTGCTCTCTCTCTCTTTCACTTTCACTTTCACTTTCACACACACTCTCGCTCTCTTTCTCCCTCTCTCTCCCCTCTCTCTCTTCTTCTCATCCTACTTCCGCCTCTCCCCCCCTGTTGTCCTATTTTCCCTCTCGTCTCGTCTCTTCCCGCTTTGTCCTGTCCTGTCGCTCCTCCTGAACTAGGTCACACCTGAATTGGACGAAACGTTGCCGCCGCCGCCGCCGCCACGACCCAAGTACTCCAAATTCCCAGGTGCAAACTGACCATTTTTTGNCGTTGCCGCTGCTTCATTACCCCATATTCTCTTCACCTCCTCTTCTTCCCATTGTTCCGTGAGTTTACCGATTGATCTTGCCCTGCAAACGCCTTTTGCTTGCAATTTACGAAATTCATTCAGCTTATTTCTCCCCCTCCCCATCGGGAGCCCCTTCTCTTTACTTATTTTTATCCTTTATTTTATTCTACTGTTTTTCTTTTCCTTTAAAAAAAAAACCCCCCTTCCGCAATACTATACCTACCACTCCTCTGCCCCGTTGTCTCCTTATCGCTTCATCAATCTCTTTACATAAAAGGTTGAGAGCGAGTAAAGGAGCGAGGACTATTGACAGTTACATGCAGCGATTGAAAGTTCGAAATTGGAGGCGCTAGCTAACCCGAATGTTGATGTTCTAGCTTCTCTACTCCGTCGCCTATATATAAAAACCCGTTCCACGTCACGTTATCCCGTAACCTCCGCAAGCAAGAAATCCTCCATCTTCTCTCGGTCTCCTCCCCTCTTTGCGCCACCAGTACGTCTTGCCCAGAACCGGTTCCAACATCCCCCCATAGTCCAGACCGCATCTCCCTCGCGCCCGGCTTTCGTCCCATCTCCAATTTTCCCCCGCTCCCGAAAGGGTGCCTCCACAGTTGACCTACACCCTCCCTCCGACACTGTCAACAACATCGCCAATATCATTAACATCGGCATCGGCGGCAAAACCACCTCCCAAAATTCTTACTGCGAGAAAGTCTTTCGTCTAAGGGTATTTTAATCAGACTACCAATCATCGCCCAACCAACTCCTCTCCACAGTTACCACCGAACAGAACTCGAAAATATACATATTAGCGATACTTTAATCTGTCTTTACTTCCGTCTCTCACTCAACGACTTCACGATCGCGTTTTCATACAAAAGGCTGTGGAAACTTTCATAAACAAACGGCGCAGAGCGCCTTTGAACACCCAACCCTCAGCAACCTCGAGAGGACAAGATATCCGGTCAACAAGCCTGCGGCATGTATTCAAACGCCGGCAATAGAAACTCGTGGAATCACCAGGACGATTCTAGAATGCGGTCTCAATGGCCGCTAGGTGATGATCGTCATACCCACAGGACAAGGGATGATTCGGTGCGTATTCTAACTAGTTACATGCATGCTCGTTCTTCCCCCAATATCTTTGATCACCATCTCACGGTAAAACTCTCGCGCCCACAACATTTAGGCCCTACCACCTCACTCGATGGAAGAACGAAACATGCCACCCCCTACCATGATGCCCCCTCATACAGTTCAGCCGCCGGATCCAATGTATCAACAGCAGCTCCCTCCACCCAGCGAGATGTGGTCACAAGTTCCAAGAGAGCCAATGATGGCAGTGCCACCTCCCGCCCCTAGACAGAGAACGGCAATCGCTTGTCGATACTGTCGACGACGAAAGGTATGACGCTTAAAGACCCTCCCAGTAACCCTTTTTTTTTTTTTTTTTCCTTATTTTTCACCAGGACGACTACATCTTTGAGATCCGAGCGTGCTCCCAAGAACCACTTTAACATCTCACTTCAAAGAGAAAAAAGAAAGATAAGATGGGATAAATGTACTAATAGTTCTATAGATACGCTGCTCCGGGTTCGACTCCTCAGCGGATGGGCGCTGTGGCAACTGCCTGCGGTTTAACCAGGAGTGCGTCTTCACACCCGTGTCCTCAACCAGCCAAGCTTTTGTTCCCGCGCACACTCAATACCCTCATTTAAAGCAAGGATTCATCCCTCCGAGAGGCGGCCCCGCTCGTCCGGTTGGCCAGCTCTACGGGTCATATGGTCAGCCGCTCCCTCTACACGCCGCACTCCCTCAGCCAGCACACCAAGGCGATTATGCCCACCACAACTATGGGCGGCCACCGAGTCCTGGCCACGCGAGCCAGTACAGCCAATCATACGATGATCCATCGCACGATCGCCGTAGGGATGATCGCCCACCCTCGTTGCCACCGCTCGCTCCGAATAACTACCAGCCGCATGGCATGCTGCAGCGGCGAGGCTCCGCAGGCGATTATCCAGCCTATTGGAGTGGGTCAAATGCAAATCCACCCTCGTCACCACCGACTACTCTTCCCCCTCCTCGGCAGTATTCACCCCCTCGAAATAGCAATTACACCAATGGGAGTTTCCCTCCGAGCACCTTGCCCGGGCAGTCCCACCGCTCCTACCCCACGGCGAACTACGAACGGCCGTACGCACCGAATGGTCAGAATCATCCCACCGAATCTTCTCAAACGAATGGACCGCCCCAAAGACGTTTGTCCGATCCCCGCGCAAACGAGCCACGCAAGGAACAGGGTGCTTATCCTGCTGAAGGGGCACCTTTCCCTTACAACCCCCCGGCTTCTCGGCCCGCTCCGGCGCCTCTTCAGTCCCCTCCCCGGTCCTCCTCAGCTGGACCCTTAGCCCCCTCGCATCCCATGCAGCTCTCAAACTTAATCGATCCCAACCCCCCACATCGATCCGATGTCGACACCCGAATGCTCAAATCGTTGAACTTTGGGACCTGATAAGGCAGCGGTAAACTATATTTGCTCCCGTTCGACCCTACCGAACGATCTAATCTTTATATATACGCATATACCACGCCATATTTCTAGCTTCTACATTCTCCAAGAGGGGCCTGTGGATTTCTCAAGATTCCTCATATATCTCACTATAAATACGCAATCCCCCGAACACTCACATATACATATATCATTTTCCAACATGGCGATAAAACTTGGGTGGAACATTTGCTCTTTTTCAGTTGACTGCATTTAATTTTTGATTTATTGCGTATGGTAGCGATTATTTATGTTTTGCATGCTTTCCATTGCTTTGGCAATGGAATCTGGTGAGCTTGCGGGTTCCATATTTTATTAGTACCCCGACTCTCCATCATCTGACCCCGGCCAGACTCTGCTCCACCCCCATCCTAATGCCAACATCATGATCAATCAAGTCAGAATGCAGCTTGGAAGAGCTCCTTCACAAAGGGCATGATGTCCTCCCCAGCCACCCCCGACTAATCACGGGCAACCTGTCTTTGTCTAAATTTTACATTTTTCGCATTGCCCTGTGCTAGTCGTTTGCTCATATCACTCCAACCAGGTTTTTCATACGCGTCTCGAGATTTCCTTTCTCTGTGTAATTTCGTTTTTCTCCTTTCATCTGATAATGATTGTCATGTTATGGTGCGGAAATTTCGGCTTTTTTCTTACTCAATTTTTTTTGGATTTTTTAATACACCACATTTGTGCCAGCTTCAATGTGTTTCCCGAAGGACTCTCTTCCTGTACAGCCTGTTCTCAGCTTTCTATTCTCCGGATGGTGCCAAAACTCGGCTTGCAATTGGTTCTAGCAGCATTACGACGCGGCAGGTATCACCTGTCTACCACTTGATCTAGTTTTGTCCTTTGTCGGATGGGTGTTTGGAGATTTGCCTTGATGCCAGGGACTCCGTTGGCTTGGTTATAATATCTTTTTTTTTTTATTTTTTTATTTTTTTTTTTTTATCTTTCTTCCCTTCTCTCTCAAGGGGAACCCACTGGTGACAGTCCAATTTCTGTCGGATAATATTAGAGGTGGGTGATTCGAACTATGGCAAGGTCAAACCTGTTGGGTGCGTCTGTGTCTCTACGCAAATTCGCGTGCTTGATCAATTGGTGCTCTGCAGTGCTATATACAAAAGAAAAAAACCATCATGTAGGTGCGTATCCTCCTGTAGTTCAGGTCGCTCATCAATCTAACACTCTTCAATCATCCTAACATGAGCGTTAGCATCCTTGATGGTGGCGCTCTCATGCCTCCATGCCCATGCACATTTCCGCCTTCCCGCGCGCTTACGAGCCTTCCTGCAGGCCTAGTGAGAAGTTGCTGTCGCATCATCCATGTGCACTTCTATGCTATATACTCTCTGTCTTTACCAGAATCCCGACTCCAAGGGATAGTATCGTCTCGTAGGCCAACTCGAACTTGTTCGTTCAACATATGCTGAAACGAAGACCATATAGGAACGCCTACCTTCTGTTGTCCCCAGTGCAGGCCGGACCAAACAAAGCAGTTGGTAGGCCCCGTGTGGAGGTCGAACGCCCCCCCCCCAGCGAGGCGGAACAGAAGCATGAATAATAAGAGTGTGATTCAGGCTTGGGGACAGATCTAGTGAAAAGGTCATTACATTCAACATCATGTCTGCGCGCTAAATCTTGTATCGAGCTAGATGTTATGCATATGGCACCTGCCTCCTCCTCAAGCCTGATCTGCTTTTACTTTTGTGCCGTCCGTCGGACCAGCCTTCATTCGTCGCACACCCACCCGCATGCAGGCATGCAGGCATGCTCCGAACACTCGCACTGCCTGGAACGCCAAAGATCAACTTGTTCAAACTGCAAGGAAATTCGAACCGAGCCGCAGACGGATAAACCTCATGCAAAACATGTCAGAGGTCTTTTTATTCCGTATCCTCGACGTCCACCGTGAGTTGACAGCCAATACTTGGACATATATCTCTAGTTACAACAACCGGGATGCTTCTAGCCTTTTCAGTTTAACCTAGACCGTCACAGTTTGCGCAGGGTAGATATATCTGATGTTAGAAAAGTGAAATAATCAACTATAGCGCCTGCAGTCACATTTTAATGCATAATGATCCATGCTCCATGAGATGGATTCTCCCATCATTGATACCTTTGTTATAACACCATTAAATTATAAACATAGCTAATCTCTCCTCTCCACAAATAGGCACAGGTCAGTGATACATTTGTAATTTTCTAGTGATTTGCGGGACAGTCGCGGTTTCTAAGGCCACTATAAGGTCTCCCTGAGCCCACTGCGAACGAAGCAACTTCATCTGGCAACTTTGGATGGTACATGCGTAAGAATCTCCCTAATCAGTTCGCTCATCCTTGATGCTGCTCCGCGCTGTTGAGTGAAAGTGACGGCTGTATCGCCGCCCATACCCGTAAACCTGACAATGCATACCAGTTGTTTCCCGTACCCTATTTTTATGAATATCAGCTGCGTGAATTGAAAGTATTTTCCTTAAAAAAAAAACCCCCCCGGTAGTTGCATACGTCTCATTCCCCTCACGTCAGTCCAAAGAATATATTGTAGGTTCGTCGATCGAACCCGTCCTACACCATAAGATTGCCAGGAATGAAAAGTCTGTAAAAATTCCTTCTTGGTCTGTTCTAATGATGCGTATATTAAAATGCATTTCCTTTGTTCCTGTGGAATTCCGAATAAGCCTTGGGGCGGATTAGGCCTCTTATCCTTATTTTCAACGACTTGCCTCTGCTCTTTTGTTTTAGTGCCTTCCAAACATGGAGCTGCCCCCCTTGGATTCTGGTATGATATCGGTTGAGCTGGAGGTTGAGGGGCATGTTGATTAAGTGTCGAAGCTGCATGAATCTGTAATCCCGGTGGAACTTTCTGCATCGTATTTGTACACATCCGAAGCTGCACGTTCGGAAACAATATAAACCGCGTACTCTGGATTCTCCTAACTTTTCGGACACCTGGGTTGTGAGGAAATTGATGCGATAGTTTTGGGATTTCTCCAACCCCCGGCCTACGAGCTCCCCAGGCGTATCCTGTGACAGATACCCCCCTATTCCTGCTTCGGTAACGACTGTTTTGTCTGTCATTGAAAACACAAGTCGTCGTTACGAGGCCCCTTTCACTACCTGCAATCGAAAGCAACGAAGTATATGATTTCTTTCTCTTGCCACCGGAGTCTAAAAGCGATGGCTGGGTACCATAAGAACCTTCCTTGGTCCGCCTAGATATTGCCCTCCGGGCCCTAATACCTTCCCTAGTTTTCACATGCTCGATCTTCGAGACCTTTGCATTTTGGTGGTTTGGATTCGGGGGGTTGTTTTCTTGGTCATCTCGCGAGGCCTGTTTAGGGATTGATTTTGGTAGCCAGGGTACCATCCGAAGTGAACTGCGCAGCTCCCTCTTGACGTGGGTGACATGCGATTCATCGAACCTAGGTTGTATTCCCGCTCCATCGGACTCCAATACCATGGCACCCAGCCCAGCTAAGCTTGAGACTGGTTCGCTATCGATGTTCTTTCCCAAAAGAATGTAGTAGAAGAGTTTTTCGAGGGAGTCACTACAAATTAATTGTAAGCTAAGATTCGAATATCACAGCTGGTCCTCGTGGATGCGCGTGGACTTACCAGTTGGATTCTACCTTGGTAGCAAGTAGATCTTCGTCTTGGTTCATCCAGAGAGCCTTCAGCTTGTAAACAATGTCCATGTCAGCGTGGTGGACCGTTCGCATATTTTTTACGCTATTGATTCCGTTTTTTGACAACCCTTGCCATGTGGGTAGCTGGTGTAGGGCTTGTCGGCAGTATCCTTTCCAGAAAAAGGGATGTAACGTTATTTGGTTGAGATTCAACCGTTTGGTTGGATCTAGTTCGAGCATATGGGTTATGAGGTCTGCAGCTTCTAGAGATAGATAGCTCGGTAGCTCATAATCTGCCCTGATTATTCGACCCAAAATAGTAGCCGTGTCGGGGTCGTCGAACGGTAATTCGTGGGTAAGCATGCCATAAAGAACAACACCTACCGACCAGATATCCGCCGCCGATCCGTTGTATGGCAGACTTCGAACAACCTCCGGAGCCGCGTAATTCGGCGACCCGCATGCACTTTTGAAGGGAGCGTTTTCTAGCTGTAAAGCCGCCATACCAAAGTCTGCTATCTTAATGTTTCCATGATGGTCAATCATGATGTTTTCATGTTTCAGGTCCCGGTGGTAGATATTGAGATTGTGCAAGTACGAAAGGCCAGTGATGAGTTGCCTGAAATAATGGGCAATTTCTTCTTCTGAGATATTCCGCGCTCCCATCATGTACTGTAGTAGATCGCCACCGGGAACATACTCGAGCACAAGATATCTTGCCAGAGGTTAGCTATTACTAATCACCTCCTAGTATCTAACCCCGCACTCACATCTCGTCTTTGCTGTCCCAGATTTCGTACAATTGTATTATATTTGGGTGAGTCAAAAGGTTCATAATAACGACCTCTCGCTCTATGGCCTGTCGTATGTCGAAACCGGCTTCCTGTATACTTGTTGTGGTACCCTGTTCTCGGTCTTTATTTATTATTTTAATCGCGGCAAATTTTCCAGTTTTCTGATTTTTTGCTAGACGAACGTGGCCAGAACCCCCTTCCCCCAGGGTCCTCCCGAGCTTCCAAAGACCAACTGGTCGGATCACTTAGGTATATTTCTGTCGAAGGCACCGGAGGCCTCGGAGAATTGGGTTTGAACTTACCAGTCGTGCGACGGTCACCAGGGTCTACAACCATGTTGTTACTCTCTCCTGTCGCGATTGTCGTCCTGCCGGTCGTCATCTGATTGCTTTATCTAGTCGATATGTAAGACATGAAAAAACTAGATCTTTCCAGATGGCAAATATCTGTTGAAATGCCGTGAACGAATGCAGAAAAATGCGAGGTGCGGTGCCTTAGCTTGGATGAGTAACGCAGCAATGGAAAGCAAATGCAGCAATAAGATTGCTGAAACCAAAAAGATGACGGGGTGTTATAGAGGAACACAAGTAAGGAGAATAACAATCATGAGTGGCATTGTTTATGTTGTTGGTTTTTAGGAGCGATGTAATGTATGTAATGTAATTATCTACAGCTGTAGCAACTAGATGTGTTGCTCGTGTCGTGGTGTTGGCTGGACTTGTTAGCACAGGGAAGGCAGAGTGAGAAAAGATCCCTGTTCCCTGTGCTGGAGATGCAACAAAATCAACGCACAGTCATCAAGCGCCGACTACATGAAATGCTCTGAAGGGCGTGACACGAAATGTTGATGAAAAGTCGAGTAGGGATATGATCTTTTTTAAAATAAGTAGGTAAAATGAATAAGTAAATAGGTACACTAAGTATGTATATGAGATGCAATGGAATTTCACATCACGGTATCAAAAATAAACATGAATTTTCCGACTCAAGTTCCAAATATAGAGCGCCGAAAACTCCCACCTTTGTGCCGTACATCAAAATCGATAAGACGAAGAAAAAAGTGAAAAGAGAAAAAGAAAATAAAAGAAAACCAGTCAACATGCCGAGGTATATATACGTAGGTAATCGGAAGATGAGGGGGGGAAAAAAAGAGGCCGAATCCAAAACCAAAACCAAAATACTTTAAAGAAAAGTGGTATTCAAATGGAGATAGAGAAAAAAGAAACAAAAAAAAAAAAATTGAAACAAAAATGACATGAGACATTGAATCATCCACTGCAGTTAACAGATGCCAGCAGCATATCGGCAACATTCGGTTGCACTGAGAGCAATAGAAGTGAGAAGTCAGAGTCAGCTCTAAGTCGACCCAAGAAAGTATAATTAAACGAGATATTTGGAAAATATGAGGTAAATGTAAAAGTAGGTGGATAGAAGAAATCCAAATATTATGTAAAAATAAAGGAGCCCCCAGAGAGGAAAGCGGCGAAGAGGTCTCATGAAGTAGAGCCTGCTGATTTCGAGCTAGCGCTTGCATTTCCGCAGCCTTTGACGAGAACATGACGCTGTTGAGATTAAGTTATTAGTTTAAACTAAGGAAGAGAGGATCTAGTGAGGAATGCTTACCTTTAACGCATCCTTTCGGCTGAAGCTCTTGTCACAGTTTGGACATGGGAACGGTTTTACAGCAAGATGTATCCTCTTATGTCGCTTGAGGTCATGATTACGATTGAAGCTTTGAGGGCATTGGTCACATCGGAAAGGCCGTTCCTGGTGGGGCACCGATGCATGTTGAGAGGGGTGAATATGAGCGTGTTGGAGTGGCGAGCCGGCAAGATGAGGCGCCAACCCATGCATCAAGGAGGCGTTGTGTTGCGCATATACGCTGGCGGCAATGCCGGAGGAGAGATATCTTGGATGAGCAGATTGGTATCCGGTATGCGTTAATGAGCCCGAGGCGTGGAGGGGATGAAGATGGGACAACGGGCCGGCAGTTGGGGGTCGCGTGACGGAGGGTGATGTTGGTCCAACGGAGATGGGATGGCCATGGTAGGGATAGCTTGGGCTATGTTGTGGGTAGTAACTAGAGGATGGAGTTGGGGGGGGAAGCGACGACGGAGGGGAGGAGTAAGCGTCATGCGGAGAGGCCAAAGTATTTTGAGTGACCGGAGTCAACGGGCCCTGTCCGGAATAAGAGAATCCTGGGGAGTAGGAGGAACCATGAGTTGTAGGCACAGCCAAGGCAGAGCTGTACGAGGTGCCATCGAAGCTCGGCTGCGTGGTAGAGGCTGATGATGGGAGAGTGTCATGATGATGTGGACTTAAAGGTTGGCTGCGGCCGCTTGTGCTAACCGGCGATACGATGCCGCGAGCTGCATATGCATTGGCCGAAGCCGAAGCTGTAGCATAGGCGGATTGTGACGAAGCAGCGGAGGCATAAGGAAAAGTTGAAGAAGGCGGAGTTGTGTGGGAGGGCCCGGCAGTAGCCCAAAAGCTTTGGTTGACGGCGTTGCTTCCATCAACGGAACTGAGGTGGTCGTTGCCTGACGGGGGCGTCAGCAGACTGGGAGCCGGACTGTGCAACCCGTATCCAAAAGAGCGCTGTGCCGGCGAAGGAAACGTGAATGCGGGGAGCGAGACATTCTGTCTCCTAGACGCGAGCATGGAATTTGACGGATTGTGACCGGCCAGGTCAGCAGAGGCAGAAGCGCCGTTGGGCTTTGGCAGGTCAGCGTCGTTCGCGGGCGGCGACGGTAGCGGTTGTATTGTCGATATCGAATTGACGAGCGGGGGGGACGTGTAGGAAGGAGTGGCGGTTAGTGGTAAGGTGGATGTCATTTCTGCAGCAGAGGAATGCGCCTGAGGGCTAGTCCAATAAGCAGACGTCGAAGCGGTGTTGGGAGGAAAATCAGGCGAGTGAGAAATCTTTTCGGATGAGCTGGGAGCAGGGCTTGGATAAAAGGATACCGGAGAGGCCGGGACCAGATGGGGGAGGGTGGGAGTTGGGCGAGTGAAACTGGGATAAGTTAACGTCGCCGTCTTGGAAGGAGTATTGGGATTTATAAAGTCCCAATCGCTTTAAGATGAGATGAAATAAAAGGTTTAAGATGGAGGGAGGGTGAAACGGGAAGAGAAAAGAAAAGAAAAAAAGATGGGCGAGTTATTTGACGGAGAGATTGGAGATTAATTGGGCCCGATGCAGCGGGATCTGATGGAGGCGCAGGATGTAATATATATATATATATATATACTCTCTCGAGGAAGTATATATATTAGTTATACTTGTATATACCAGGTCAGTGTATATGTGTGTATTTGGATGAAGAGAGAGAGGGAGAGAGAAGAGCAAGCAGTTGCGTAGATGTATTTGCTACGGCCTGTGCTAGGGGAGGAAGACCAAATTGCAAAGATGTAGATATATATATATGAAGTATATTGCAGCGTTTATATCAGGCGAGGAGGGGAAGCAGGAAGAGAGCAAGCTGCGGTCATGTGGCTGTAATTTATTTTTTTAAAAATATTTTTTATTTTTTTTGGAGGCAGTAAAAGTTCCGTGCGAGATTGGAAGCGGCGTCGCGAGGAATATCGGAGTTTGGAGAAGAGAGCTTCCCAGTTGAGGCCGAAATGATGATGATGATGACGGTGATGGTGATATGAGATGAGATGAGGCGAGGCGATGTTCAAAGTTTTTCTCTGAGTCTGTGACAGGATCACGGCTGGAGTAGAGGACAGCGACGAGAGAAAGCAGAGTGAGAGAGTGAGAGTTAGAGTGAGAGAGAGAGAGAGAGAGCAGAGGAGAGCAGAGCAGAAAGGAGGAGGCAGCGGACGAGTAAATAAAAGCAGCTGAAGTCAAGACGAGACGGTGATGATCATCTCTCCTTTTGGGCGTGGGGAGCAGGCCGGGCGAGAGATACTACACTTATATACTTTGCTCGCTCCATCAACTAAACGAAGGAGGCTGCTTTTGCTGGGGCCGCTAGTACCGATACCCAGCTCTGGACATGTTTTGTTTTTCGGGCTCCAGTTCGTTTCTCTCCTTCTTTCTTTTCTTTCGTTCTTTCTTTTTACTCGCCCTCGTTTTTCCCGAGCGAGTGGATATATGGGATGGGGGGGATGGGTAGCTCGCCCAGGCCCGGCCTTTTGCTTTACTTTTTTGCTTTGCTGGGTGCTGGGGGGGGCTAATTACACCCCCCGTCCCCCATCCCCCCTTCAAGGCCAGAGTCCAGCCCGACTTAACTCCACGATGATCGAAAATAAGAAACGAAAGGTACCGATAGCGCGAGCGAGAACGAGACGGCAAGGTTAGGAAAAAAAAAAAAAAAAGGCACACATGGACGCAGTCTTCCACGGTCCATGTATTGGATACATGTCCACATGGGGAACCTACGGCCCCATCTGCTGCCTCTCTGCTTGCATGCAGACGCATTTATTATAATTATACCGCTGCTACTACTGCTGTTTATCACCAACTAGAGGAATAATAGGCACGACGCAGGACATGGCTGCAATGTACATCCCCAATTCTGATCTTCCTACTGCTTGCTGCCTGCCTATCGATCGCATCCGACTGACCTGCTGCTGCTGCTTGCTTGCTCGCTTGCATACATGGATGGAGAGGTAAGTGGGAAGGTACGAAGGCAGGCAGGCGGATAGATCGATAGATAGATAGATAGATAGATAGAGAGATAGACAGCCGGACAAACAGATAGTTGGATGCTTCGGGGTGGCCCATCTGGAGACCCTGAAATTGGACCTCAATCTTCAGCACTGCACTCAAATCGGTTTCTATTCTACTTGATTTATTTTCGTTATTTTCGTTATTTTATTTTAATTTATTTCGATATTTTATTTTTTTGATTATATTTTTTCTTTTACTCGACTCGTTCCCCTGCCTCCAGTGAATACTACCTCCAGCAAACAGTGTCGGGGACGTGTACCTGTACTTACCTGTTCATGTACCCGGACAGATACCTCTATTTGCCCTCCTCCCTCTCTCCATTCTCGTCCTTTTACCCAGCCGGCCCATGCATGTCAGCAGCTCTGCTAACGGCCGATACATTTTTTCCTCTGAGGTGGAGGACTCGACCAGACCCGACCAGACGAAAAGCCGGAGAAAGCGTGAGCTGACCAGTGGGGCAAAAAGAAAAAACAATGATGGAAAAAGAAAATGAGGGACGGAAAAAGAAAGCACGGAAAGCTGAAGAGGAGAAAATGGAACAAACCTCGTTTCGGTCGTACTCCATCCAGCGCAGACCCAAAGGACCGGTGCAATGGTCAGGGAATCATTTGCTGCGGACCTCGACATTATTATCCATGCAAAGCATGGTCGAGATGCATTAGCGCGAAAAGCTGATAATGAAGCCCTCTCTCCCTCTCTTTTTCTAGGAGCGAGCGCATGCATCTTCTTCTTCTTCTTATTCTTCTTTTGGTCACCAGATTGGCTCCCTCTGTATTTCCCTCTTTTCTTTTTCTCTTCCCACCGGCATGTTTTCTTTTTGCATTCAATCGGCGTTTTGATTTTGATGCGGTTTCCACCTGGCTAAGCGAGAAGAGGCCTAGAGGAACCTGTCGCTCTTTTTTTCCCTCCCAACTTGACCAGCTCTCCGTATGCAATGTACATGTACATGTACTTTTCTGTACGTGTACATGTATACGACATGCACCGACCTCCAATGCCTGAAGACTCCATTGGAGTTACGTGTTCCGGGTCCCACCGCTCAAGGGGGGAGGGGGAGGGGGGATACGCTCCCGGTTGGCTGGTTCGACGAATGCACACCAGCAGAATCCATCAAATTGAACCGAAACGAAATTGGGCCATGGTAAAACAGGCCTGTCCCTTCCTGAGATGCCGCTGGGTTGATTAGACGAAACGTCCAGAGCAATCGACGGGCCAATGGGTTAAGTACTTACTTGACTTCTGTTCTTCCTCTTGATGGTTCTTTATGTACCCGATGAGGTAGAGCGTGACGATGAATTTTCAAAAAATATAAAAAATATAAAAAATAAAAAAACTAAAAAGCTCAATCGGAGGTGCGGTGCATTGGCTAGATCCGCCAAGGGCCTAGCCTCCACCTACTTCCACCATGCCCAGCCCCGAGCGTTCAGAACGGAAACATCAAATTGCTTAATTGCTTTCTCCTGTCGGCATAAGACATCGTTTGATAACATGCTTGGTACATATGGTGGACATGTACTGTACACAGATGTACCGCCGTTTGAGGAACAGTCGCACCACCGCGCGCAGGGAAGTTCGGAACGGGCAGAGCAGCGGACCTGGATTACGCCGACAGCAATCAGCATTCACCACCACCATCATCACCATCACCGTCATCATCATCATCATAATTATCATAATCTCGTCGCGATATTTACCCTGCTCTGCCGCAATTAACTACGTGCATAGGGTATGCGACGATCAAAATTGGAGAATATCGCATACAGGACTCCAAGAGCATGTATCTGTGTGCTATGTCCTCAAAGGCACGGAAACTTCTTCCTTTTAGAACCCATCAGCAGGCAGTCTAATTATTCATGCGCATCCAGATGTTCCAACGATAGTAGAAGCATATACAAATACCCAAGTAGGTATATATGACTTCTTAAGACCATAGTAGTATGAATGCTTAAAGTGCTCGACTACCACCACCACCACCACCACCACCACCGTCTATTTTTAAGTGTGATGAATGGATGCGGGTTTGCTTGGCTTGGCGACGTCGACATGGAACTCGACGATGTGCACTCCAGCCGCCTCACTGAAATCTCCCTTGAGATGAAAGGTCGAGAACAATGAGATCTGAGATATTAGAAACTGCATCTCAAGTGCTTAGTTTAGCAGTTCGAAAGAAACCCTCAAAAAAAAAATCTTTTTCTTTTTCTTTGCTTTCTTTTGATTGAACGAGCACGAGCTTGGATGGATGTACCATATGGTACAAATACATGTACAGGTACATGTACCGTACACGCACAAGAGAGACGAACATTGGTCCATCCGTCTCTTTAGATGGATGTCGGGATGTACATTTTGCACGCACATTACATTACATTACATTACATGTACATGACCTTACATGGTTCGTGATACCCTTCGACGGGTTTTACCCGAAGAATGCAAAAAGGCTTGCTGATGGAGAAACACGCAGCAGCTGGGAATCAGCCCCAACCTTATCGAGCCATTTTGGGACCAAGCAGATGGGTAATCCCGAGGGAGCAGAACGAAACGAAAGGACAGAGAGGGCCCACCTCGCTACGCTGGGCCACTGATTGGCTGGAGCTTCGACCCCAGCCGGTTCGCCCCTGAAAAGTGGCATCCTCTCCGAGCGAGCGCATCTTCGCGGCGGCCACGATTTGGTTTTTTATCTGGAACCCAGCCAGCCAGCCAGCCAGCCAGATCTGGCCTGCCCCTTTTTCAGCAGCGATCAGCAGTCCCGACAGCTCGTTTCTGGCTTTTTTCTGTTGGAGTGGGAAAAATAGAAAGAGAAAAAAAAAGCCTCTCCGCTGCCAGTAGCCGATTCTCGCGCAACCACCCAAAAAGCCGAGAGCTGGCACCCGCCGCCGTCGGGAGATAAACATGCAGCTGGCCCAAGTTCGAAAGGGAAGGCGAAAGGAAGATATGCCGTAGTTGCTTTTTTGATGATGTCGCCCTGAGTGCTGTCGATGGGTAGCAGCAGCAGTAGCGAATCTATGATATCGAGAAAAACACACACACAGAGAGAGAGAGAGAGAGAGAGCACCGATGCCAGCGTTGAATTGATACCCATTACCAGCATGTACCTAGGTAATTGCGATATGCTATTAATACAAGCAACATTGGATGGAAGCAGCAGCACGAATGAGAGCAGATAGCACTCGCAGAGGAAATAACCAAACTATATGTGCATGCAGGCTCAAGTCCGGAACCTGCGGACCAGCGCGGTATCAAGGGGGCTTTTCTTTCCTTATTTCTTCTTTCTCATTTATTGTCCTCGGTATCTTCGTTTATCTTCCTATCACACCAAAGAAACTGTCGGCCAAACCTGCCCCCCTCGTCCCTGCCGGTTTCTGTGCTTTTTCCCCACCCCAATAAATTTTTCACCACGTGCGCGCTAATTCCGGAGGAACGCAATCTCCAGTTATTGCTCCCTTGCTTCAATGCTATCCTCAGTTAAGGAATGCGCTCGTACCTTTTTTTGAATGTCTGGGTGGTGTGAGCAGGAGGAGCAAGGAGAAGGGGAGAGCGAGAGAGAAACAAAAACGTGGAAGCCAGCCCGCTCCTCAGCTTGGTGCCCGACCCACATCCACGCTTTCCCCCCCCCTCGCCCTCGCCCTCACTCCTCCCAATTAATAGCACGACGATAGTAATGATAATACTAATAATACTACTAATAATAATAATAATAATAATAATAATAATAATAATAATAACAATAATAATAAGAGGAGAATTGCCTGGCGACAAAATTACCAGATCCTCAGTATCATCATCATCGTCATTATCATCGTCATCGTCATAATATCTGAGGCTGCATTGTCATCTTACTTTGTCTATTGTTGTTGCATGCCCGAACCGCCCCTCCCTTCGCCTCTCACCGTCGTCCTGTCTTTGTCTTCGTCCCCGTCTCCGTCTTGTTCTTGTTCTTCTTCTTCATCATCATCTTCTTCTTCGAGTCGAGTCGAGTCGAGTCGACAGATAACTGGCTGGCCTGCCGTTGTGGCACTGTACTGGTACATCCGTCACCCATCCACTCCCCCCGGACACCGTCCTCAAAGCACGGCGCCGGGGAATAAACCAGCCAGCAGGGCGGGTGGAGTGGAGCGTCGTCTTCTGGCTGGCTTCTCCTGACGAGCAGCAGCAGCCCGCTAAACCCTTTCGGCTACCGATGTCTTAGACGATGTCTCACTTGAAACATCCGAAAAAGAAAAGCTGAGACATTCGAAGGCTGCGCTGCAAGGGATCGTCCGCATGGATCGATGCCGCCCAATTCGGCTGGTCTCGTTCGCTGCGGAGCAATTGCTGGCCCGGCGTGTGTATGAGGCACTTGTGGTATCAATAAAATCAGTATAATAAGAGTAATAATAATATTAATATCAGCGGTTTTGGAACTGTGACAACAAGAATGATACTGGTTTATCATATCGCTATGCCCAGCGCTCGCCGCTATGCCCCAATGTGATTTGTGATACGCGCAGAGGCCATGTCGCACAATCAATCGGCCATCCCAGGCAAGTCAACAGAGAATTAGTAACAAAGCAAGTAGCAGCTGGAACGACCGATCAATCGTTCCAGTAATGAGACAGACCATTATCAATAACCATTTTGATAAGTAATTTGGTGGATCAATGAAATTAAAAAAAATAAAAAATAAAAAAAACCCCCGCAACGAGATTTGTCCTTCAGCTCACCATCGGTACCTGATTCTCGCTCTGGTTAAACGTTGTCTTGATTGCTGCGTAAACTCGCCGAAGCTCGATTTCTGCCGCCGCCCGCATGCTAAGATCGACATCGCCACCCGATGGTTCCACCCCATTTTCTTCGGTGCCTGGCCCACGTGGAAGACTTGGATGGCCGCCCCCTGGGCCGTACAACGTGCCCCTCTGGTTCTGGCTTTGGCTTTGTTGGAGAACGCCGCCCGCCACCAAAGTTGCTATCGCCTAAAAGCGCATTACAAAGCCGACACGTTATTGGTCAGTCAAGGCTGCTCTCGCATCTGTCCAAATAAGGTATTTTTTTACACGCAAGTCTGTTCTGGCAGTCTTGTGTTGTCATCACGTACCTCAACTGCTATGTAGTCTGCGCCAGGCTTCACTGTCAAGGCTTGGAACTGCGTCGCAAGCGGGTGAGAGATCCCAAGGTCGCCAAGAATCGTAAAACATTCCGTGGTTGTGATCCCCATCGCATCTAGAAACGTTAGCTTTTGACGATACGTAAATCCTACGCAAAACGAAATCGTCCGGCAGAGGCGTCTCAAAAGTTTGAGGTCAATGTTCGGTCCAGCTTTTCCCCGCAGAATCTGGCGCTTCAGAAGCTCGCCTGACTCGAACGCCGCTTGGAATATGAGATCGCGTTGTCTCAATGTATAATGCGAAGTTTCCTTCCAAGGGAATTTAGTGATAACACTCATCAGAGATTCGTACGGTCTTTGCAAGCACTTTCGGCTGAACGGTGACTATTTCGCAAACCCAGGAGCCGAGGTCAGCGCCTTTGCAACCATTGCTTGTGGGTCTATCATTCAGCAGTACCAAAACCTACTCGATGTGGGGTGCGAGCATGACCTAAGATCATTACCAGTTCCTCCCGACTAACAATTTCAATAGCTGTCTTAGGTGCCCCAGCTCTGATCACAAGATTCCCGGCATCGTCCCATGAAGCCCCTTTAGATTTTGGAAATAACCATCTCATCAACTCGCCCTGTTTCACTAGTTCCAGAGATATATGTCGGCCACCAAGAATACATCTGCGATTGTTGTTGTATCGTTTTTGGACAAATCTCTCTGCAGCGCCAGCTGCTGGAAACTCTAAGAAACAGTCCATTGTTTTTCCCTATATGAGCATTTAGTACTGTTCTAGGAGTTTAGGCACACTGAGAGGCCTAGAGAGAAAAACTGCTACAACGGAACCTCAATTATTCATACCGTAGTGCGATCCATGATGATGTGCACACCACCGTGTTCTTCGGGCATAAGCCCCGCATTCTTTCCTAGGAATTCAAAAAGCATATCATCATCAAGGTTGTAAGGAATCTGTTTTTTGTTTATTGTTAGAAGGACTGTAACCTCGAGGCAGATTAGGATGGAGACTTAAATTTTCAATTTTGACCAAGTTCCAAGCGCGGCTATTTCCATGTGACGATAATGATGGCCCTCCCACCATAACCGCCTGCTTCCCCAATTCCTCCAAAGGGACATGCTTTACAGCATCGTCGTAGCTTGTGACATGAGAGATTAACCATAGATGGGACATTTCTCTTAGATCGGAAAGCCCACCATCGTCTATAGCCGCATTCAGTGCAGAATTGACATATGGTGCAGCCTGGCTATTACCAACGGCAATACCGCCCGGTGGGGGCTGTTCAATAGCCTGGAGCTTAAAGGAAACCTGGTCTGATTCTGAGCTTAGAGGTAGTTGGCGAAAGAGATTATGCTTCAGAGAAGGTTGCACGGCCCAGTGTTTGGACTGTTCGGCGCTAGGGTGTGTGGCAGCTGCCGCAGCGTTGAGGAGAGTGTGTGCACTGGGCTGGCTGCAGCCCGTTGAGCTGGGCGTCGTAGCTGTGTAAGCAGAGTATGGGGACAAAGGATCTGAGTATGTCGATATTTCGTTACTTTGTACTAATGTCCCAAGTTGTGCATCAAATGGTAGAGGGTTATATGCTAAAGCTTCTGCCGTTTGCATCGTTTGCTGGGCAGTGAGTGTTTCTGACGCATGGCGGAGAGGCCCCGGGATTTGATAGGCTGGGGGATTGGGCGTTTCGGCACCGCCACCACCTAACCAAGCAGACTTGAGAGACTGTGGTTGTTGTGAATACCAGGAGGGGCTGAGACTAGGATGGAGTGATGCCACGAGGTGATGTTCTGAATCATGTGTAGATGATTTTTTGGCACTTGCAACCCTGGCGGAAGTCCCGAGGGGCGGTTCCGGCAAGGGGGTATCACGCTTGGCTTGACCATCGGGGATATGGAAGGAGGCGTTGTAGCCCAAGTTGTGCGGTACTAGCTGCAGTTGAGATGCTCCAATAGAGTATATAGAATTAACTGTGGGTGGTGGGAAATTTGCGCCAATACTAGACCTGTCGGGCATTGGGCCGAAGGGAGGCATATGGTATCCCGAATCTGAACCTGAAGACCTATTGCTTGCAAGTTGCCGGCTTACATGCTCTGTTTCTCCGGTGTGTGATGGCCAGGCATTATTATTGGTGTTTTGAAAGGCTGGCATATTGAGGAAAGCTGTAAGAGAAGGGTTGTGGTTCTCGTGTCCCAGTACCTCGTATTTTCTAACAGGTGTATATGCTGGAGTGGGGATAGGTGTGGCGGATGTATGGCTAAGCTGACTAGTTGGTTAATGGGAATGCTAGTGGCTAGTGTAAAAATTCCTTGTAGCCTACCTCTGGTTTTCCAAGCGGATAGAAAAAAACCCAAAAGAGCAAGGTGGAAAGAATATCAGATATCAGAGGAACAGATATCCGCCTACTCTTCCTGAGAGTAGACTAGAATTTCGATTGATTGAGTTTATGCAAACTCTCAAGTTGATTTCGAATCTTCTAGGGTCTATTAATGGCGGTAGAGTATCCTGCTTTGAAGAAAATATGGGGCTGCGCGGTCACCTGTGGGTCATGGTAGTGGTGAAGTGATGGTGGAGTGGTGACGGTGATGATACAGACGTGCTATGACGCTGCTGAGCAAAAGTGTTTGTGTTGTTTCTGCACGTCTGACGTTGCATTTTGGTCGCACCCTTACATAAGCTGGAAAGCTTCACTCGAAAGCTAGAGAGGCCTTCGGCATTCATTTTTTCTGCTCCACAAAATGGCGGCGCCATCTACGTCCACCCAGAATCAGCATCAGACCAATTCCAGCCACCCGCCGCCGCTTACATTCTCGACTGCTCTTTTTCGCCATATATCTCCCGCCTTGTACCTGCAGCGCCATCTTCTCCACAAGCCACCAAGTCGTCCCAATGGTCGGTACCCGGCACAGCACAGAGATTTTACCCTCACCACCGATTCTCTTAGTCACGCCCATGGATCTGCCGTTGTACGGACAGGCGATACCGCGGTTGTTTGTGGCGTCCGAGGCGAAATCCTAGCATTGGCACCTGGTGATGATTATTCGACATTTGAATGCCATCACCGCTCACAAACCTCTGCCACGTGTGCCTCGGGCAGTCGAGGATCCGGAGGTGCGAGCTGGGGCGAGCTGGTCATTCCAAATCTCGAGCTGTCTACAGGCTGCTCAAAGAAACACCCCCTAGGACCCCCGGGGACGTTTGCTCAAACCCTCTCCGACCAAATTCAAGAGCTACTTAGAGTTAGCAAGCTGGTGGACTTAAAATCCCTTCGGATATATGCTCAAGATAAATCTCTTGAATCACCTTCTACGATGATAAAAGGGTATTGGTCATTGTACATCGACGTCTTGTGCATATCGTTGGATGGAAACCTTTTGGACGCTGCTTGGTATGCAATAGTGGCCGCCTTGCGATCTCTGAAACTACCATTGGCTACCTGGGACGAAGGCGAAGAACGGATATATTGCGATATATCGTCTTCACATCCAGTAGCCCTCCGTCGCGATCTCCCTTTAGTTACAACATTCGTACTGGTTCCGCTGTCACAGTCTCGGGAGAATATTGGACTTGATGGAGGCACGGCCAATGAAAGCACTCTCATCCTCAATGACCCTGATGCATTCGAGGAAGAAGAAGCGGTGGAGACTTTAATTATCCTATCTGTCACAACGTACGACCATGATGGTAAACTCGTACCATCAGCCCTGGGTTCCCTGGGAACGAGGACACGAATTGAGAAGATCGAGAAAACTGGTGGATCCAAGCTCGGAAAGTTCCAGCTCCAGCATTGTATACGTTTGTCAGTCAACAAATGTACACAATTTACTGGAACACTGCTGAAAGAAGACTTGAATTCGACATGAGAGCCTTTAGCTCCGAGCAAAAGTGAGAACTCCGAAATACAGCAGATCGAACACGTTGCGGACCACTAAATCAATTCGCATCTGCTTGCCTCTTCTGCAATGCAAAGGAAAGGCATATATCTGCGTTGAAAATTTAGGCCTGTACACGGACGGTAGCGGAAGTGATAGACTCATACGTCTCCCACAATCTTATTTACAAAGACCGCTTCAAGGCGGGAAACTTCCTGCTTAAAATCTTCCACTTCTTTCCAACAATCCAGCGGTCGGCGGTCGTTTAAACGAAGGCATCGGACTACTGCGATTTCAGCTTTTTTGACAGTCTCGACTTCAGCTACTGATTTAGATTGGGTAGAAAGCTTTTGAGATAATGTTGATATAGCGCGAGCTACTGAATTCCGATCTAGTTGGTCATGCGTCGGTTCGGTTGCTGCTTTTTTAGGGTGGGAGCGTTAGTCGCCTTGTTAGTTGTATTATTACGTGAATTAACAAGTGAGAAATTGTCTTTCATACGATTGTTATCGTCTAAAGCTTTCGAAGGCCCCTCTTCCTTCCTGTGCATCTTTTGAAGCTCTTCGGTAACCTTCTTTTGTACTACCAGGTGTAGTGCTCGCTGAAAGTCCCAGCAAGAAAATAATATGTTCAAAACGCGGCCCATCAGCGCAATGTTCGCCGGGTATTTGTTCCTACTAGAGGGAAAACTGTACGCACCTCGCGAGTTGCATCTGACTATGACGAACGCATGGAAGGATCAGTGGTCAATAAACTCGTTGGATTCAAAGGATGAACTTTTGAAGTAGATATCGACCGCACAAGGGCTGCCCAGTCGTTCTCGAGCAAATACCTCCGGATTTTGCTGTAATGAATTCATCAGGCCAAAACCAACTTGAGCCTGTCCCCTGCGATAATGTTACTATAGCCGTTGTGCAGATGGATCTGGTGTATGATTGTATGTGTACCCTTGAAAGACCTGTCGGTCTGATATATTTGACTGAGCCGAGCCCATGATGCTGAAAGAGGCGTGCGTAGTCCGAAGTCGCGGTCGAGATGCTTGATTGCTGTTGTATCTTAGAGCAAAAGTATAATTTTTAACTGCCGCTTAGTAATACAGCATTGGCCCCAGCCGCTCGCTCCTTTCGGAAACGCGCGCGTGTCAAAGAAAAGCTGGCAAGCGTTAGAGAAAATACCAAAGAACGAAAACCATCAAATCAAAACACAAACATGGCACTCTCATCCGCAGATGCCAAAGCCATTCTACTGGACACCAGCATGGTGAGACATAGCCGCAGGCCCTGATCTGAACCGGACTGATATCTTTGGGCAGGGCCGAATAACCATTGAGCTCTATCCTGATCATGCTCCTCGGGTAAACAACCGCCTTCCTCCCAAAACTTGATGTATTGATCTGTTAACATCTGCTCACAGGCATGTAGAAACTTCGCAACGCTAGCCGCGAAAGGCTATTATGATGGTGTCATCGTCTGTCTTCATGGCTCTCTTGATCCCTTGCTAACAGCATAGAGATTTCTTTGCTAACCCAAGTTGCTGTCATTGCATGACACAGGAATGTAGTTTCACAGGATAATAAAAGATTTTATGTAAGGCTACTTGTTCAATCCAGGAGCACTGCCTGGTCTGCGTTATGCGGCCGATGCAAATCTAACTCTGTTTTTGATATGGCACTCGAAGGATTCAAGGGGGCGACCCAACCGTACGTTAAGCGTAACCTCATCAAACGCACCTATATATCTTGGACTTCGCGCTAATTCGAGTCTGGTGGTTGTCCCCCATTTAGGCCACCGGTCGAGGAGGATCATCAATATATGGTAATAAACCGCTTGATGACCCTCACCCCCTTCTAAAGCATAGCGGGGCTGGTATAATATCGATGGCCAACAGTGGACCAAAAACTGAAGGCTCTCAGTTTTTTATCACTCTCGCTCCAACCCCTTGGTTGGATGGCAAGCATATTATCTTTGGCAGAGTCAGGAGCGGGATGCGTGCGCTGCAGAGAATCGGGCTAGTCAAAACTGATGGAAGCGATAGACCTCTGAGTGAGGTCAAGATTCGCACCGCCCGTCCACTGGAGGGCGACGAGGAAGACGTTGGTGACGGGGAAGATTTAGAAATGTTTAATGACATAGGAATATCCGGGTCCTGAATCCTTATAGGTTATTGATTGGTTCGGGCGATACTGAAATAAAGGCAGGGAATGTGGAGTGCATCCTCCGATGGATTCGTACGCTACTCAAAGTTGGTCCCATCAAGTTGATGGATGCTTAGCTACGTTCGTATAGACTGACATCTAGGTGGTTGATTGAGCGTTGGGCCATGTAATCTAATGGCACCATGCAAAATGTGCAGAGGCTGTAATATATGCCTATAAAAGTCTGAATTGAATTTTCGTCAGCTCATATCAACCGAGCTACCTAGGTAGTATGCGTAGAAGCACGTCAAGTCGTACAGGCACTTCCATTCTTAAGTACGTTGGGATGCTGGTGCTCGTTTCGCAACCCCCCCAAAAAAAAAACTTTCGTTGGTTAGTAAACCTGCTCGTTCGCCTCATCAATTCCGCCCCACCTCCGTTAACATATCTTCACGAAACATACACATCTAGGTGGACGCATAAGCGCATACGCGCAAACAAGTGTCTACCAGATTAGCTGATTAAAGAATGAACTCAGCCAGGCTCTCCAGATTCCATCTATATCCAATCACTCGACGGGTAACACTCGCTAGTTTGGTCCCACCCCCAAAATCAAGCTCATCTCGGCTATTCTCATCAACGGCCTTGCGGATGGTATTTGCCTTATTCATTTTATCATTTTCTTTCAAGAGCGCTTCAACTGATAAGAACCTCTAGTCTAGTACAAGAACCGAGACCGACGCCTTCGGCGAGGTCCAGGTGCCCAATAACCGATATTATGGTGCCCAGACACATAGGTTGGACCACCCTTTCTTGAGAAGGCCGATTCGTAATACGTGTTTCGAAAAACTGATGATTTTTTTTTTTTTTTTAAAAAAAAATGACAGATCGTTGTCCAACTTCAAAATCAACCAGCCTGCGGATAGGATGCCCGAGCCTGTTATCCGGGCGTTTGGGATTCTCAAAAAAGCCGCCGCGTCTATTAATATGAAGTATGGTCTTGATCCAAAGATCGGTAGCGCAATACAACTAGCCGCCCAGGAAATCATCGACGGAAAAGGAGAAATTAAACTGGATGATTTTCCCCTTGTGGTATGGCAGACCGGGTCTGGAACTCAGTCCAACATGAACGCCAATGAGGTAATCTCGAATCGTGCAATCGAGATATTAGGGGGGAAACTCGGAAGCAAAATACCAGTTCATCCAAATGACCATGTCAACATGTCCGCCAGCTCCAACGACACTTTCCCCACTGTGATGCATATATCTACAGTCCTGGAAATCAACCAAAAGCTCCTCCCAACGCTGAAGAGCTTGCACGAAGCATTTGTAGCAAAGTCAAGGGAGTTCAATGATATCATTAAAATTGGCAGAACGCATCTACAAGATGCAACCCCCCTTACCCTAGGCCAGGAATTTTCTGGATATGCTACGCAACTTGAGTTCGGTATCGAGCGTGTCAAATCGGTTTTGCCTCGGTTGCTGCTACTTGCTCAGGGTGGGACGGCGGTTGGGACGGGCCTTAACACAAAGCCTGGGTTCGCTGTTCAGGTTGCTGACGAAGTTAGTAGAATTACTGGTTACCCATTCAAAACTGCGCCCAATAAATTTGAGGCATTAGCGGCACACGATGCCATTGTTGAGGCGAGCGGAGCTTTAAATACTTTAGCAGTAAGCCTAACCAAAATTGCCAACGATATTCGATTTCTTGGGAGTGGACCAAGGTGTGGACTAGGCGAATTAAGCCTGCCCGAAAACGAACCAGGTATAAACCAGTTGTGAGATAAACCATAAGTGTCGATGATTGCCTAACGAACAATTTTAAAGGGTCCTCGATTATGCCCGGGAAAGTAAACCCCACTCAGTGCGAATCAATGACTATGCTCTGCGCTCAAGTCATGGGTAACCACGTTACTGTTACGATAGCAGGTGCAAGCGGTCATTTTGAATTAAATGTCTTCAAGCCTGTTATGGTGAGAAACGTTTTGCATTCTATTAGACTGCTGGCAGATGGGATGGAATCCTTCGAGAAACATTGCGTTACCGGCATTCAGGCGAATAAAGACCGTATATCAAAACTTTTGAACGAAAGCCTAATGCTTGTAACCTGCCTTAACGGCAGGATTGGCTACGACATGGCAAGCAAGGTGGCGAAAAACGCACATAGGAAAGGAATAACCTTGAAACAAAGCTGCTTGGAACTAGAAGCGTTAACCGAGGAAGAAGTTAGTCGATTCTTATCTGCCTTACTGTTATTTTACTTTTGATGGGTCCATAGTTCACTCGTTGTGGAAACAAGAGCTAACATCGGTTTACAGTTCGAAACGCTTGTCAGGCCAGAGCTAATGATTTCGCCTCAGTGAAAAGTTACCTTACGCTCATCCTAATTACTTGTGCTTCATGGGGCTGAGATATGGTTTGACCACATTCGAGATCTCGACTTTTATCACCCGTTGCTTCCGGTAGAACGATACAGCGGTTAGGGTACAGCTATATTTCGAATTGACGAGAGCAGGGCTCCATGCCAACTAGCTTATATGTTAAAAATATTCAAAGAATAGTGGACACCCAGAGACATTGGATAAAGGGGTGTTTTGAAATCTAGGACATGAAAATAAAAGGTAATAGATATAAATTTGTGATTGATAGCTGCCGAGAATGCAACAGCGTTTTTCTTTTAAAAAAAGACATCATTCATTAGAAAAATAAATAAAAACAAACAGGCAACTGAAAAAAAAAAAATTCAAATAAATCAAAAAAGCGGCGGCTGGCGCACTGCGTAGGGAATTACGACTGCTTAGAGAACCCAGACCAACCTAAGCCAGAATCGCTCATAGTCAATGGAGACGTAATATCCGTGTCACCAGTCTTGACAGTGCCAAAAGCGCTGCCTACATAACTGCTGCTGGCGTCAGTGACACTGCCAGCTTGAGCAACCTCTATCTGCTTAGGGATATCTTCTGTTTTCCATTTGGAAAGTTCTCCCCTGTAAGGGATGTAAACCTCCACAGCCTTCGTCTTCGATTTTATATGCTCGAACAGATAGTCCATGCGCGTGAAGTAGGCGGTGTCTGTCCGATAATTGTATGCGATAATTTGTCCAACTACTTTGCCAAAGTCATCAAAAATCCAGGTGCCAGAGTCCCCTTTCACCCCTAAGCCACCATTATATCGAGGCGTAAAGAACCACTCTTCAGAGTCCATACCATCCAGTCGAAAAAAAGCCGTTTCGCTTGACACGATTCCATCCATAATCCCACTGTAAGAACCAACGCCATGAATCCGTCTGAGGGGGTCAATCTCCGAGAGATCCATGGAATGTTCTTGCTCAAATGTTTCTGAAAGAAAGTTAAAAAAACTTTTTTCGACTGGATACGGAGCTTTGGGACACCCGTCATAATGTAAATCATAGAAGTTTTCAACTCCGGGGACGATGTTATCCTCAAGCCTCCACGATGGTATGTCACCTATAAGAGCCCAATCCATCTGTAAGGGCCTTAGAGTTAGCTGTGTTCTGGTCCGGCAATGTTGCGAGGAAAGGAGATGCTTACTTGATGGCGGTTTGCATCAAAACCGTATCCAGACGAGTACACAACATGCCCGAAGTTGACCGCCTGTTGGTCCAATCCATCGAGCATTGCTAGTTTAGCTCGAACTGCTCGACCGTCATCAACATCACAGTATCGCTTTTCACGATCGCAGTAATAACGCTGCATATCTAAACTATCTTTTGCTTCCTCAAGGTCCATCCTGGCAGGCTGTTGGACGGGATATTCATGATAGCCTGACGAATTCATGAGCCAGCCCTCATCAACACCAACACCAAGCTCAGTGTGTTCCGTTTTTTCTTCAATCACATGATGAGATATTAACCCATAAGGTGCCTCAGTTCCGTCTTGTTTTACAAGAATCACAACGCCGCCAAAGGTACCTGCAGAAATAGCACTTTCATCATCCCGAACGTTTCCAATGGTCGCTCCGCATGACGGCCGGCTGATATATCTCCCAAAAATCGGCGGTGGACGGAATGCTTTCTCGGGCCCTATTTCTGCTACACGGCCTCCCTTTGGAGCAGCAGGGTTTTCTACTCCAAGCTCCGCGCTGGTCGAATCTGTCGCTATATCATCAATCTCACGAGACCCAAGGTTTGGGACTTCTGGTGGATTGGCGCTTTCGTCTCTTCGGCGATCGATAGGGAGTGTAAAGGAGTGACCGTCAGAAGGTAAAGATGTCCCTTTGCGAGACGACCTGGCCAGAAGCCCAACTTTCACATGCATTGGGAACAATCCACTGACGACTTCTGCAAAAGTATCCAACACAAGTTCCTTTGGATCAGAGCAAGTGATGCAGATTGTAGGCTTATTTCGCACTCTCAAGAGTTCTATAGCACCGTGTTTGTTTTTGCCCATAACGCTACTAAAGTTGCGGCGAAGCCAGGGAAGTATTTCTCTGCGCCAAGCAATTATATTGTCAGTGGCAGGCGAGACAGTGTTGTATTTCCTGGTTGCTAAAGGCCGTTCGTCTGGATATCTTCTCCTTCTAGGACGAGCCCCTTCCGGAAGTTTGGTGATTTTCGGAGGTAGGGGAGTAGCAGCTGAATGCGAGGGAATGCGGTTGTCAGGAGTATCTTGAGTTCCAAGACTAGTACCAGAGCTACCTCGCTTGAATATGGTTGACCTCTCTAGTGCTCTGATGGCGTCTGGTTGGGAACTAAGGACTACCCTCGCTTCACGATAGTTTAGCCATCGCCGATACCATATTTGGTGTCTGGGCCAGCGCTCCTTCTCTCTTTCAACTTCGACCTCAAAGTAGGAGTGCCAATCGGCAAGACCATTCTCATCCGGCTCTTCGGCGGGGGCTGGTTCTATTGCTCTTAATATCCTGCCAACGATACCAGCGTTTTGCCAACATTCGCTAAGAGCGGATGCCTCCATATTTTGATCATTGAGCTTAAGGAACCCTGTAGGAAGTTGGTAGACAACGCCTTTTGTTTCATCTTTGCTTCTAAGAACCAAAACTTGGTGCTTGTCGGGAGAAAGTACAACAGCGCCGGTAACGTAGCGTGACCCATCAGTGTTATAACGATACAGAGGGTTACCACCATCTTGTGAAAAGACCTTGGGGGGTTTTCGGAGAGTAGACGATGGATCAAGTATAGGTTCTAGACCACTGGTGGGCTCATCGGGTTTTTCCGCTGGTGCTGGGGTGATGGGCTCAGATTGTATCAAGACTGGCTGCTTTGGAATAATCTCGTCATTTGATGGACTTGAAATACTGCGGTAAGAGGGTTCGTGGAAAATGACTGAATAACGCGGCAATGCTTCCAGGATTGATTTGCCATCCTCGGGGTTTTCTTGTATTTGTGGTGATGGATGTGCAGATGCTTTTTCATGAAGCAGTGACGGCGTGGAGCTGAGATTATCGCGAATGATTTCCTTCCCTTTCTTCGATATCTGATGCTGGAGTGGGTTTGTCTTCAATGCAGGCTTTTCTTGCGATATGTTTAATAGAGCGCATCTATAAGGGTCATAAGGGAAGCCGGTTTCTCCAATTCCCTCATTCCATGAGGGCACGGAAGCTATAAACGCTCGCCGAGGTCGGCGCCCAGCGTTATAAAGGTTTAAATGAAGATCTCGCATGTGAGATTCGGCGTCCTCCTGTTGATGAAAAGCACGGTTGCAGGTCAAAGAACTACATATTCTGATGCCGTGGCTTTCGTATTCATGCGAAGATAGCGCATGAATACTGTCAAATTTAGCCTGACAATCCGTAAATGAACACTGTTTCGAAATTGATTGCGCCTTGCAGGCCATAGAGTGTTTCCTAAGGAAAGGTTTAGCTCAGGCGTAAAATGCCATTTCGTATGGAATAAATCACCGCCATACCTCCAATCTTGCTCCAGAGCGAAGGCTTCTGAACATTCTACATTATTACATTGGAGAAACTCCGGAGAAGGAAGTCGAGTTGTATTGGTTAGCTGGGAGCTAGAGAAAGGTTGTTTCGACGGAGGCACTGTTGACTGGTGCGCATTTTCTAAGCGGAGCCACATGAGTACTCTTGTTTACTAGCTGGTTTACGAGAAATGCTAACGTACCTGTAGGAACAATATTAGGATTGATGCTCCAGGTTAGGTCACTCCGCTGGCCATCATGTTCTCGGTCTTCGTGGGATATGAGCTCCGATTGCGTCTCAAAACCCTCCTTCACAAACTTACAGCCTTTAATTTGACATTTGAACGGTCGATAGTCCACGGTAGCGGACCCGCTGTAATCGGCCTGGTCAATCTTTTTATCATCCATTCGGGAGGCTGGTGATCTTTGGTGTCGGGTGTTGGATGGTGAACGCTTTTGTGGTCCAGGCGTAAGATACCGCAGGTCTCGGCCATAGTTCCCATAAGCGGGGGAGGCGTTGTCAATGATACCGTGGATATCTTCCATATGGTGCTTCATATCATCGTTTCGCGTAGATTCAAAAGTACACCCGAGAACCGGGCAGGCATGTTCTTCAAAATCTGGCGAATGGGCATTTTCGTGTAGAGATTGTGCATTCTGGGTCTCAAACCCCTTTTTGTGATAGTGACAACCTGGGACCGGACATTTGAAAGGACGTGGATCTCCCCCGGCCACATGCGCATTGGTATGGTGTCTGTCTCGCTCGGCTTCTGTTGTGAAGCCCTTTTTGGTGTAAACGCAAGCGGAATCCCTTTCGCATTTCCAAGGTCTATAATTCCAGGTGTGATTCCACCAGTGCCGCCTATTCAATAAATAGATATTAGCAGTTATGCCTAGGTGAGGTGTAGTGGGAGGTAAGCACTGTACATTAGGGCAGGGAGAGTCGGAAAACTTTCACCGCAGATGTTGCCAGTGGATGTATCTTGGTAATCACACATCTGTACCCGTTGAGAATCACTACCTGGAACAACGGTATCGAGATATTCGCTAGGAATGTTATCCCCGCTGCCAAACGGGGTATCGGATACCGATCCTGCTTTCGCCTCCTCATAGGTTTCCGTCGCCCTGGATAGTATAATTTTCAGGGTGCTGCCTTCAAATGATGCTCTGTTCATACCTTGGAAGGCAGCGGATGCATCATCATCATAAGCATAGTTACAGACGCCGAGTCTGGGCTCGGAACCTGGTACAATGCATACATTTTCCAGAGCTCCGAAGACTTCAAAGCGCTTCCTGAGTTTTGGTTCGTCGACGATTGCAGGTAGATTTTCAATAAACAGCTGGGTCCGACCGACATTGTGAAGATAGGATGTTGGGGGTTGGCCGTGTTGTCGGGAGCGGTCAGCCGTACGCGAGTTAGGGAATCGGTGCGCCATCGTGGGCGAGCAGATATTGGAAGGCAGGGGTGATGGTGACGGTAATGTTGACGGTGATTGTGGTGATGGTGGTAGAGGGAGTGGTAATGCAGGAGGCGTCGGAGCTAGCCTCAGATGGAGTGGGGGGAGGCAAAGAGACGAGCTTTAGCTCAGACACAACGGCACAGCATCACTACCAGTCAGTCCGGAGCTTATCTAGTTTGTTAGTGTTTATGCTTCCGAAGGGCGGTATAATTAAGTATTGTTATCGTGATAATGATATAGATATATAAGTACGTATGTCGTCGACACGGATAGAAGAGAGTATAGGTAGAGGGAGGAGAGGGAGGAGAGGGAGGAAGGAAAGCGAACAAGGAGAAGAGGAAGAAGGAAAAGAAGGAAGGGGAGGAGGAGGAGGAGGCAAGTCAGACCAGGCCGCCGAGCATCGTGGTAGCCGGTAGGCCACCCACCAAGCGGCGAAGGCTGCAAGGTTTCAAATACGCAAGCAAGCCAAAGCCGGGCCACACAGCAACAGTAAGTCCTTATTAAGAAGCAGCCCGTTTTGTCCGCCGTGCTACAAACCCAGCAAGGAGAAGAAAAAAAAAAAAAAAAAAAACCTCGATTCGACTCGACTCAGGCGATGGCTGTTGCGCGCAAACAGGCGCTGGTGGAAGCACCGAATCCAGTCCGGGTACATGCAGCGCACACAGGTTTAGGTACCGGCCCAGGTACCGCGAGCTCGGCTAGGCAGATGCCCCTTCGTTTCTTTTTCCGCCTTTAGGCAGCCAGCCAGCAGCAAAGCAACACCAACTCAAACCACGCTCTCGCGCCCTTCACAGCATCTCGCACGGTTATCCGCCTGTTTGCGGGCATCTACCTATTCTGGGTACCCGCTTGGGGTGCCAAAGTCTAGTCGGGGCTTTCACCTGCTTCACAAATACCTTAAATTTACCGGCAGGCATGTAGCTACGTGGTTACCTGACTGACCAGCTCACCTCCGCTTCCTTTGCTCGCTTCCGTCAAGCATCTACTCAAATATTAAACCTTCGCAATGCCTCTTATTGCCACCCGTCAGCGAGGCTGTCGATCCTCTCAGGGCAGCAACCATGGCCATCCAGCCTTCTGCTCCCCCTTCCCGCTGGACTATCTGCCGGACCAATAATTCCCGGGAGGCAATCCCTCCTCCTCCTCCTCCTCCTCCTCCTCCATCCTTCCTTCCAGCGTTGCCGTTCTTGTTGTCGTTATCGCTCCCTTCGTCGCCGTTGATTGCTAGGGCTGCTTGATATTCCCGGCCGATGATTGCCAAATTACGAGTGCTTGGAATTCGGAGCCATTCCTTCTCTATCACGACCCCTACCTCCCTACATAACCCTTCCACATATTCGATTAGAGACTGATACTTGCTTCGTTTCGATTCTCCTGGTGTCTTTGCATCCTGGCATAATTGCTGCCGTTGTGCGCGAAATCGCTTCCCTAGTAGTCAAGCCATCCCTTTAGTGATAGTTCTTAAAAACGTCTTGAGCATTGAATCCTCGGGATACCCTCCTTAGAAAGGGGTGCAATACACATACCAGCAAGGTTGAAGGAACAACAGGGAATAGCCAGGAATAGACACTGGTTGAGGCTAGCTAGAAGTGGGGTCCACGCGGTTAATTCGTCGCCATGGTTACAAATGAGAAAGGTACCCTGTGCGAATCGTCCGGAATGATAGACTTGTGTACCGCCTGGTAGAGTATAGAATGGATGCAGTATGCTCGTGTTAAATTCTTTGTCGAGCGGTTGGGTAGAGGCGCTGGAGGGAAAGAAACTTGGCGCCCAATTGACTGCTGCCGAAAGAGACTCACTCTGGCTAAGCACGTATGGTATAAGTATGGCTTCGATCAAACGATGCTGGGCATTTTCCTCGAACAGCTTCCAGACTTTGCGGCTTCTGGCGTCGACGCCGTACCCAGGCCAGCCCTCCCGCAGCAGCACATCAGTCAAAACACCAGATCCACACCCAAGATCAACGAATCCAGCGAATTGATTGCTACGTTGGCTCTGATGCCCCGACTGCGTTTCGTTGATCGAGGGTGCTCTTGACCCGCCCGCTCCTGGCAGGTCGTAAATTTGCTCCCACAAACAAATGCAGAAGCTAGCTATCCCCAGCTCCTCGAATATCTTATCGACCTCTCGGCAACCTTTTCCTTCATAACCCGCGGACGCAAATATCCGGCATAGCCTGTCTGCATGCTTTGCCTTTAAATCTTGGTATACGCTCTGGTATCTCTCACGGGAGACGACAGCATCATGGTGGACGCGTTTAATGTAATCGGGATTTTCGAACCGCTTTTTGAGAACTTCCATGAGCTTCTTCAGCATGCGCTGGTTTCGGTCTGGTTCGATATCAGGCGTGTGCGCATTGATTCTTTTATGATCAACGCTTGACCTACAATAGTGGTGCATGTCGTTGTGGGGCGAAAGTGTTCCATCCTCCAACGCTAGGAAGTGAATAGACAGCATTGATCCAGCAACATGGATAGCAATGGCCCGCGCATTGGGTAGATAGAACGGCCACTCACTTGGGCCAGCGGAGAGGTGGGGCACTAGAACAACCAGGAACAACGGGTCTGTTGTCTCGTTCTTTGCACCAAAAGGCGGGGGCCGCTCGAAAACCCAGACGCTTTGCTCGGTGGCCCGATCCCTCTTGGGGTTCCTCGGAATAGTTTTGATGATCAGGCGACGGGTGATATTGTAGGAGAGAAATTCGCCGATGAAGCCGATATCGTCGCTTGCAAATTCGATTTTGGAACCGGTTTGGTTGCTGTCAAATACGACATCCGCACGTGATACAATTGGAGACAGATACTCGGGCTGGAGGATAACATTGATGGTGATGCTTTCGGGTTCAGGCCTCGAATTAGTTGAAGACAGGATGCGAGTGGAACACGAAGGGATCCAAACGAAAGAAGATGAAGGTGAAGGTGCCGGTGCCGAGAGGCCACCGCCACCGCGATTGGCGACGAGCCCAAGGGAAGGTCTAAAGATGGTGGCCAGATCAAGCGATTCTCCATTCATTATTGCTTGAGCTGCATTGTTTTGGACCGCTGCGGTCCAAGCCAGTAAATCGTGTGTACGGATAACTTGGGGGTCCCGGCGCAAGCACAAAACTGCTGCTATGGTTATCGCACTTGTGATAAGCCTCTTCGTCCTTTAATAGTATTAGTATACTATAAATAATTCCTTTCGTCGGTACCCAGAAACTTACCAAACCAAAAGTTCCACTCTCCAAAGAAGTAAGTAAGTACTTAACAGATTGGTTATATGAGGCCTCGCCCAGATAAGAAAGGGGAGGCTGACTTTGATTGGACGGATCGTGGGCCAAGCACGCGCCCGGTCCAGATTTAATCAGGGACAAAAATCCCCAGCTGCTGGTTACATTAGTTGGTACGTAACTTTAATAGGTCTGTAAATAGACATGGTTGGGTGAAATTACCACCATTGACTTGGCTCGACGACTCGAGCATTGTTTCCTCGTCGCCCGTCCTCTCGTTCTTCATCACTACTTTCACCACCTCCATCCTCCTCCTCCTCCTCCATCCTCCTCCTCATCCTCATCAATCTTATCACCATCTTCTTCACCTCCATCTCCATCTCCGCCTTTTTTCTCTTCCTCCTTTTCGCCTCCGGTGGTCTCCTTCTTCTTCCTCTTCTTCTTGCTCTCCATCGCCACCCACCCCTGTCTCACCAGTAACCCACATCCTCCTATCCACGACCAGCACCAGCACTTCCCTTCTTCATCGTTGCATCGCCCTCAACCGTAGTGTACCTACAACTCCTTGCAAATGCCCTAACCGTAGTATACATACATATATATATACACATACACCAAAACCCAGTCACCCTACCACCACCACCTTCGCTCAACCCGTCGCTCCAGCATGTAAAGAGAGCACACAGCATCACTAGATTGACGTCTGGCAGCCCCAATCGAGTTGGAAGATCCACCGACGACCTCCTCCTGGAACGAACGCCTGCAATAAAGATCCAAAACAAGCGAACACATTCCTTACGTTCATCGCATTTGCGTGTTTCCAACGCGAAACCCTGTACAATGTCCTCCAGCCGGCTGCGTATACTATCTGGTAACTATCGCTCGCATCCACCCGAACTCCCCCCACCCCAAAATATGCCTTCCCTTCTAATCAGCAGCGTTGATGCGCAGTGGGAGGAAACGCCGTTTCCGCATTTTTGTCATGGAGACTCCAGGCCACCAATGCCTGCGATGTTACGTTAGTCTGGAAGTCAGGCTTCGAAAACGTATCCCAATACGGGATTTCTTTCAGGTAATGGCTGGCTTTTGGCCTAATCTCCCTCTCCCAAATCCAGCGAACACACCTAATACTAACTTGACCGCATCAAGATCGAAGACATACGGAAATGAGAGATTCAAGCCTAGAGCAGGTTACTATATTTCCCCCAGTCAGATTACCGACTGCAGTCCTAGACGCTGACCAAATGACCGATTTAGTCGTTCGTTCACCTGATGAAGCCGCCGGGCCGCCAGGATTCGATTATGTTCTTCTCTGCGTGAAAGCTCTTCCAGATGTTTACGACCTGGCTGCCGTTATCGAGTCAGTCGTGACACCCCAGCTCACTTGCATCATCGTAAATACAACCAATGCCATAGGCATTGAGTCCTATCTCGAGAGCAGATTTCCTACGAACGTTGTTCTATCTCTCTGCTCCGGCGTCAACATCAACCAACTCGCCCCGAGCGATTTTGAACACCTTGAATCCTCTGAAATCTGGGTTGGTTCAACGAATCAGAACCCAAATATCCCTACAAGCGTGCAAAGCGACATGGCAGAGGCTCTAGCCTTAACATTACAATCCGGCAATGTTGACTGCCGCGTATCCCCTAACATATTGCAACAGCAATGGGAACGCATGATGGGGTAAGGCCTAGTTTTGCTTTGAAAGTATACGCTTTATCTAACACTTAAATAGTCCTATAGCATTCCACCCATTGAGCGTTCTAACTGAAACGCCAGATCTTTCATCGATGGTCGAGATACCAGGCATGAAGAGTCTGATTGACAGCTTGCTTGAGGAATTGCTACGCATAGCTCAAGCTCAGGGCTGCTCATTTACTCGAGATTTTAAATCCCAAGTTATTGAGAATATGTCACGGACATCTACTCAGAGTACAATGTATCAAGACTTCGTGTCCCGGCGACCTATGGAAGTAGAGGTCCTGTTAGGATCCCCCATCAAGATGGCCAAGACCGCCTCCATATCTGCTCCACAATTGCAAACTCTATATCCCCTGCTATGCCATCTCAATGCGGCCAATCAAATGAAAGCACCAGCGACCAATCAGTCCAGTAACACGCGCGAGCGACAACCTCCTGCTCTTGAAAGCAGTACTCCCTCAGCACCACCAAATGGCCCAAAGCATCCTCCCCCTCCCCCTCCCCCTATCCCAAGCACGGAACAAGCTCCTCCAAACTCACGTCCTCCTGCTGGGCTGAAAAATCATTACCCTAATAAACGACCTCCGTCTAGCTTGAACGGACGTAACCTACCCCACGGTGATGTCGGAAGGGGCCAGCCGATTGCAAACGGTGCTTACAGCTCGCGCCGAAACTCCTTTGATAATGATCTTGAAGAATTCGGTCACATAGTAATGTACGGCGACATGCTACACACTGATGACACAGATGATCTGGTCCTTACAGCTACCGATGAGCGAAATTTCAACCAACATGAGAATAATCACCGACAGCATCTATCAATCAGAGAACGTGAGCTCCAACTAAAGCAACGGGAGCTTGCTCTTAAAGAACAAGAGCTAGCTATGCAGCGAGGTACCCGGGGAGGAAATCGAAGGAAAGGCCCACCCCGACCCAACAATTTTGACTATGACGAGGATGACGACGACGACGACGAGTATTTTGGACAGCAGCCAAGTGCCGGCCCGTACATTCATCCTGATAATATTGATATGATGAGCGTTACCTCACGTCGCAATCGCAGGCTACCAAGTGGCAACAGTTTGCGTGGTAATTTTAGTGTTCCTCAGCCTCACCGTGTTTCGTACCATAGCACGGGTGGTCCATCGAAGAATCGAAATAAAGACCGACCAAGCGCAGCACTGATTGGTGATTTCCCAACACCTCACTCATCAATTGCAGACGACCCTCTTTTGAACTATTCCAGTAATCGATATCCAACTCTTCAGTCGTCCAGAGCGAACTCGCTTACAACTTCAAGGTTCGATGACTATGGAGCTGGCGGAGGCCCAATGGCCCACGCCTCTTTACCATCTCGGAGAGCAAGTGCAACACCGCCCTACAGTGGAGGATATACTTCCATGGTAGGTTTGTTTCTGCCTGCGCTTGAACATACTTGCTAACTGCCTCTTTGTAGCCCCCCGGAATGCCTAAAGCAACCCATAAACAATAATACCAAACAAGCCATTGAACCAAAAGCAACAATCTATCAAAGCGGAATATGCGTCTAGGAATCGAACGGACACAGGCAATTGCGGTTCATGCCTTTCTAATAGCAATATACTGCAAGTCACTCTAAGACGCACTATCAGCTTCCACGTGTTTTAATTAGGCCTGCGCCCTTATAAACTGATTATTTCGTTTTCTGGTCCGCCGTCTTCTCTTAATTTCTTTTCTGTTCGCCTTCTCCCTATTCATTTCTTTATTGCTATGGTTATTGTTATCGCCATTGTTGCTTTTTTCTTTTTTTCTCTTTTTTTTTTCTTTTTCTTCTTTTTTGGTCATCATGTGTTCAGTTCTGTCACAGTTTCGTCTTGTTGTATTTCAAGAGGCTATACTTATTGGGCTTGTATCGGGGCATGCGGCGTATAAAGCGACTTTTCTGGGATGCGCAATTACACGATGTATATATAAAGGTTTATATAAAAAGGACGTGAGTCGGTGGAAACCCCAACAGCTCTTTGGACTATGTCTTCGCCGTTCCTGAAATTCTCTAATTTCTCTAATGAAAGATAGTCGATGCATATAGCTTGCTTGGGCAAACTACTGGTCGGCAACGACGGGTGCGGAGAAGAAATATATATTATGTACATGAAATGTTGAACAACAAGACGAGCACTGCTGCATGTAAAGATGCAGACATATTTATATGCTGACCAGGTTACTTAAGTAGATGCTTAGATTTTTTTTTTTTTTTTTTAAAAAAAAACCCCCTTTAGCGCAAGAACGCCATCCCATTAATTGGTATATTATACAATGGTGATTTTTGACTGTGATACCAACAACATCGGCGGCCTAGAACGAGGCCTTCCTAGTTCTTACTTAACTTCCTATGAACTTAGTCAAAACCGGGTTAGATGACAACCACGTTCATGTCGCTTCATATTACTTCGGACACTGAAGGCCTTCCCGCATCCACTGTGGGGGCATACAAACGGCTTTTCGCCAGTATGGCTATGGCTATGTATGCGCAGGCTGCTAGGGCGCGAAAATGATTTTGTACAGTGAGAGCATATGTAGCGATCGAGGGGTTGGGTGGTTGATAGAGAGGTTGTCGGAGCAGAATGGTGGTGGTGGGTCCATGGCTGAGCAGCTGAGGGCAGTTCCAATATATAGTCCATGCTAATAGAAGGCTCAGCTGGGAAGCTACCAAAGGGATATTGGCTGCTATTACCGCTACCGTTGAGGCTTGGGTTGCTGATAGTCGGGTTGGGGTCATTTCCGAGTCTCCTGTCTTCTTGTATAGGAAGAATGTTATGGTATACTTTTATATGGGAGCTTTGATCAGCAGAAGCAGGCCGGGTATGGTCGCTCCAGCTCAACCTCCGAGTCACAACTGTGGCAGCTTCAGCCCGAACGGCAGGTTCAGGTGCATTTGTGTTTGCATTGTACATGGGATATACTAGCCCATTTCCTAATTTGAATATATACAGAAGCCGTGAGTTCAGATCGAACTACCACAAGAATGCCCATAAGCCCGATGTCTAGCATACAGGAGACTTACGAGTGTGGCTGTTCCCAGCTGAAATATCTTCGCCATTGCTTGCATAAAACAACAGAGATGAGATTGATGGTAGCGAACAATCTGCTTCGCAATCTGGTTGATGGTCTATCAACTCGACTGGTCTCCCCCCGAGACTCTCTTCCCTCCTAGTAACAGTATCATTGATGCAGATTGACGGGTGCGGCGCCTGTGATCGCATACTGTCAGGGGACCATGAGCTTCTCCGGTCTATCGACGGTCCTTCCATCATCGCTCGTTAACGTACGTGAGTATGTAAATGTACGGGCGCGCGCGTGTGCATGTAGGTGTATGTATGTGTATGGTTGAAGTCGCACTAAATCTATCCGCCGTGGTTTCTCTGGAAGCACAAGATGGGCCTCCACGGACAGCCGTCTTGAGAATGGTGAGCTTTAAGACATGATGTGAGAGACGCATCAAGCGCACATTTGCTACCACTTGTCACGGTGTTTCGGAAAGATGTTGCGGATAGCATCTCGAAAATTGCCTGAACAGGCTGCATTTCTGGAAGATCGTCCTACTTTTCCGCCGGTGTAAGGAATAGATGAATAGCGACCACAGGGGTTCGTGTCAGCTTGATATGGATTCATGCTCAGGATCCATGGAATACATACCACTCGATGGTGCTTGGCGGGAAGGGTGTGGGGATAAGATCGGGCCACGATCCATCCCGAGTCTTTATGTTATCGATGGTTAGATGCTAGCTAGCATTTGCAAGCCCCAGGACCGCTGTTTTATTTAATGATCGTGGCCGTGGTCAGGGGAGTAATGCATGTTGGCCGAGGTCAAGGTGACAGCCGGAACCTTCTCATGCTAGCCTAATTTAATTTAATTTATTGTGGAGGCTGTTTTCTTGTTGAACCGGAAAATTCAATTGTTCGGTTCAGCCAGAATATTGATCCCATCGTGCAGTCAACCAATACACGCAGGGAACAGGTTGGTTCCAGCACCAGTGATAAAAGCGAAGAAGACGAACAGAAAATAAGAAAAATGATGAATGGCGACTCGGAAAGATATGATCATAGGCATGCATGACGTAGCTACAGGATATAATAAAATAGAAATTCCCCTCCCCGGACAAATTTGCTTTACCGCTTGCGAAAGAAGCAAAACAGCCATTGTTAAAAAAAAAATTCGTGGGCCCAATAACAGCGGCAGTCCAATTAACAAAAGTTTATTTACTTAATCATCTGCAACGAGCCTGCCTCAGAATGTACAAAATGTACATCTCAAAAAAGATGTGGAATAAATGAATAAATGATACTCAAGTAACAAGATAAAGAAAATTTGCGGGAAAACCCTAGCAGGTATCCGGACGCCGATTTATCCTCTAGAGAAAATTTGGCAAAAACTGAGATGCGCTGACTATAGAATGGATCAATCAATATAGCTACGGTGGGGGTGGAAACTATAGAGCGATTAGAGGGACATTGTCAACCATTCCCACTCATGGGTCGAGCCTGACGTAGAGAGTGCCGACACCATGTTATTCTGTGCAGGCCCAGTAGGCACGTGCAGTCCGAAGGTAGCCTGGGACGTTGGAATGTTGCTCTGTTGATCCGGCCGTGTCAACTTGCCGTCTCTCTCCAAGATGGACAGCCCCTCTGTTGTAGGTGACTGATCTTGGTCTCCACGAGTAGTAGAAGATCGTCTCTGTCTCTTTGATGAGAGTGCCGCGGGGACGCGGCTTAATGGTGACTCTACAGCGGCTGTCGAGCCGCTGGCTCCCGCTTTGGGCGCTATCAGGGGAGCGTTTCTACAAGTAGCAGCAGTCAGATGCGAAGAAGGATTCGAATTATTGCTCCCTAACATTGAATTGCCGCTGCTACTATCGTTGCCTGACGCCAATGCTTTTTCATTCACCTGAGACCCGGTAGTCCCTGGCACGATGTTGCCTTTCACTTGCTGTATAGAAGACTTTCGGACAGCCTTCTTTGTTCGAGAGGAAGATGCTCCGCCAACCGGTAGGGAGGTCCCGCTGCCCCTGTTTCGTTTCTTGATGACATCAGTCTTCAAAGATAGAGGCCTAACAACACCGTGAAGCTTTAAAAATAAACCACAAGCATTGCAGAGTGGGTGTCCCTCCGGATTTCGCCGCCAAAGCGGCGTGGTTTGAGTGAAACAATTTGTACATGTAGTGGGCAATCCGTTTTGGCCGACGCTATGAATCCCTGATCTTGCCGCGTCAGGTGAAGGAGGCCTTGAAGGATTGGCTGAATTGAACCCGGACTCCGGAGGGCTACTCGGATTCGAGAATATTCTGGGGTTACCCTGCCCTTGGTAGAGCATAGCTGTCGCAGGTGCTGGTCTGCCCAGTTTCACCCTTCTGTTAGCCTCCAGCGATGTCCCGCCTTTCAAGTCTCCTATTGTTGGGAGGCTACCCAGCCCTTTGCTAAAAGTCATCCATTCGCCAATTTCGGTGCCATTAATCGCCGGACTACCACGCGACTCATTCATTTGGTTTTTGGCTTTTAATTTTTCGGTTGATGGGGTTGCATAAAGCTTCTCTGACGGGTTTGCTGGGTCTTTTAACCACACAGGAAAGTTTGAAGCGTCGCCTGTCAAAGTGTTATCTAAACCAGGCGTATCATCTATCGTCGTATAATTTTTTATTTCAGAATTGCGTAACAGCTCTTTTTCCTCATCTTCCATGTCTGACTCTCCTCCTCCTAGGCTGAAAACAACATCAGTCTTCAGAGCCGGGTCAGACTTTCTTGTCGATGAGTCTTTGTGCTGAAGGATGTGTGAAGGATTGACATGTTGATATGCGAAGTTCGCAAGGCTGGCAAATGCTTCTTGATGATGGATCGATGGGTTTGCCGAGTAAAATGGTTCACTGTTTCCAAAAATAAATCCAGACTGCGAGAGGCCACCTGCGAGAGTCGCATGACGGGAATTATGATTAAAATGAGGGATGTTACGAGCCTGCGAGCGGCCTTCAACTGATGTTTGGCCAAAGAAAGCTTCGGTGTTCTCTGGCACAGGATGCGGGGTAGAGGAAGCCGAATGCGAAGCCGAGGCTGGAGGGGAATAGAAATCTTGTGAGGCAATTGACGAAGCTAACGATGCACCTGTATACAATGTCGAAAACCCGCCGCTTGTAGCTAAGGGCGATTCGACAGGGGAAAAGTTGAAGTTGGTTTGGAACGGTCCCGCAGAGTGCAGTATAGGGTCTGTATTGTCAACGCCCACAACAGTATTTAGACCGTAAGGGAGGTTACTGAGATATGGTTGTGTCGTATTGATATGGGGTGATATGAAGGTGTCAGAGGAATCCAAATGATAGTCTATAGGCTCTTGATCTTGGTCAGGATCATGTGGTATCGAAATGCTTTGGAGGGCCGGAACTTGGGGAGAAAAATTTGCAGGCCTCTTCTTTCCCTAGTAAAAAATCCTAGTTAGAGGGAACATAAGGAAGACAAAGAGCCTATGGACGAGTCCATTCCTGAGATACTATGCTAAGCGCTACTTACCTGACTACTAACATCGAAACTCGTTTTTCGCCTATGTCGTTGGATGTAATCAAATTCAGAAGTACCAACTTGTCGAGGTCGACCTGGAGCAGAAGCAAAAGAAGTTGATCTGAAAGAGTTTAGAAGAAAATCTTGCCGTTGAGATTTGATAGGAATCGCAGGTGTTGAAGTCATTAAAGGGATAGTCCCGGAGTTGGAGCTAGATACATCCATGGCGATAGGAGATGCTGTTGCCGATCGGTTTTCTGTAAGCGGAACATCCAACGACATTGACTCCTCATCATCATCGGGGGTCACGAGAGGCAAGGAGACAGATCCTGCAGCGAGCGGAACGGAGGCAAAAGTAGCGGGTATATTCAGGTGCGAGCTTTGCGAGCAAGACAAGCCAAACAATCATTAGCATAATCTTCTAACCTTTCGATGGGAGAGATACTCGGAGAAGTCGGAGGAGAGGATGGATATTTCAGGATGAAAGGATGACATGGATGGGTGGGCTTCGAACGATTAAACTGTGGAAGTACCTCGCAGAGATACACTAGACCAACTTACTTAATATGTTGGCGCTCTCTCTTCAAAGTCATGGACATCATCCTCCAGGTCAGGTTTTCCATTCGCTCCTGGTTCGGGAGACTGGTTCTTGTCCTGCTATAAAGCTTCCAAATCTGTGTTGCAAGAGGGTCTTGCTTCTGCATCTCGGCCAGGTCATCTAAGGACGCTGGCGCAGCAGCACGCCTAAAACCGGGCAAGAAGGCATCGTTCAGCAGCTTCGACGTGAAGGCTGCTTCTCCTTCCCGTTTAAGATCCAGATTGAGCAGCTTCCCTCTGGAGAGGGCTCCTTCCTTAATACCTGCTCGACTCAGAATATTTGGATTATGGGGTAATAGGGGGCAAGGGCAATAAATAACCAGGAGGGTGGGAAGAGAGACAGTAGAGAGAAGCAGTAAATGGACCCAGGAACAGATCGGACAGCTAGCAAGTGAAAAGAGTAGAAGATGTTGTCAAGGCTTTGTTGTTGCGATGCTTTGGCCAATTGCTCGAAGAATTGAAATCGCTAAGACAACTGCCAAGCTATTTTAGGAAGCACCTGGTCCAGTTTTCTTTTTCTTTCGGAGAGTTTTGTGGCTTGACCTGGCGGTACAACTTGTTTCGGTGGGGTATATTACTATTGTGAGGACTTTTAAATTCAATTTTTTTAGTTATAGACGATTGAAGACATATTAATATTCGAGTACTTGCTAATATGGTTACTTCAACGGCTCAACACTTCAGGACCGACCTACTTAGATACTTAAATATCAAATAAGGAGAACATTGTCGTTAACTACATGGGATAAAATACCATTTGTATAACAACCGCTAGTAATCATTTATTGAGATGTTATGAGGCTCTGTGATGGCGGGACCCACCTGGAGATTTCTGCTGAATTGTGTGCTTAAAGAAGTACTTAAGTAAGCACTTAAGTACTGTACAGGAAATCTCCTATTTTTCGCTATGATTTTGGATACTGTTACACTTTGACAGGCTATCCTGTCAAACACGTTTCACTTCTTACATCTAACTCTCAATCTAAGATACCTGGGTTCTCAGAACAGGAAGCATATATATCATAAAATATTAAAAAATTGTTGATAGAGTGTGTAACAATAATAAGATTCAATAACAAAAGAATTAAATTATATTTAAATTGATTGATAAAGAATTAATATTTTATTAGTCCTAACAATAATCTTATATATATAATAATATTTTATATAATAGATAATAATTATAATGTTCATATACTTGTATACAAATATGCAAGCATGCAAATGTTTAATTGTAAGTGTTTGTATATTAATAGGGGTCTAAAGTGTAAATATATTATATAATAAATATTGTATAATAAGGTTTGGAAATGGGTAATTAAATTTATAAATAAATATTATTGGTGTTATAATTAGAATTGGAGAAAATGTGGTATATAGAATTAAAAATAATATAGTATAAAATAAGATATAGGTAATTGTGTTGTTAAGATTGTAGGTCTATAATATTATTTTCTTTTTCTAGGGTTAAGATTTATATAGTTTTAGGTTTTATATAAAATAAATATAGAATGTAGGTATAAATATAATAAAAATTAATTTTTTATATAAAAAAATAATATTATATAAGAAAAAAATTTTTATATTGGTTATAGTTCTATATAAAATGGTATTAAATATAGAATTGGGTAATTATGTTGGAGTTATATTTATATAAATTAAATTTATTTCATAATAAAAATATTTTTATAAATAATAAATAATATAAACAAGAGGTATATAAAAGAATAGTGATTAAAATTAAGGTAGAGATTAAATTTAAATTTAAAATAATTATAGTATAATATATTTAATTAATTAAATGTTTATTAAATAAACAAAACAAAAATTAAAATAATCTTTTTATTAGTGTTGAAATTTTTAAACTAATTAAATTAATTTTTTTGGTGTTTTTATTTTTATTTTATATAAATATTATATTAAAAACAATTATTTTTATATTATAATATTAAAAAATATTAATTATTTTATTTGTATTTAAAATAGATAGCTGTTACACTTCAGCTGGCTTATCCAGCTAAACATATCTCACTTTTTATGTCTAATTTTCAATCTAAAATATTTGGATTCTCAGAATAGGAAGTATATATGTTGTGAGATATTAAAAATTATTGATAGAATGTGTAATAATAATAGGATTTAATAATAAAAAGATTGAATTATATTTGAATTAATTGATGAAGAATTAATATTTTATTAATTTTAATAATAATCTTATATATATAATAATGTTTTATATAATAAGTGGTAATTATATTACTTATATATTCATATATAATTATGTGAATATATAAATATTTAATTTGTAAATGTTTGTATATTTATAGGGGTCTAAAATATAAATATATTATATAATAGATATTGTATAATAGGGTTTGGAAATAAATAATTAAATTTATGGATAAATATTATTTATGTTTTAATTAGAATTGGAGAAAATGTAGTATGTAAAATTGAAAATGGTATAATATAAAATAAGGTATAAATAATTGTATTATTAAAATTATAAATTTGTGATATTATCTTTTTTTTTTAGGGTTAAGATTTATATAGTTTTTAATTTTATATAAAGTAAATATAGGGTGTGGGTATAAGTAAAATAAAGATTAATTTTTTGTATAGGAGGGTAGTGCTATATAGGGGATTTTTGTATTAGCTATGGTTTTATATAAGATAATTTTAAATATGGAATTGGGTGATTATATTGGAGTTGGATTTATATAAATTGAGTTTATTTTATAATAAAAATATTTTTATAAATAATGGATAATATAAGTAAGAAATATATAGAGAATGACATGGGTCGGTTTATAAGCTTGGCAGAGCGGTTTGGTTCGGTTTGGATCGATTATTCTGACGTAATCATCTTTAATTTTAATAAAATATTGATGTCTATACCACATGTGAAGTAATGTAAAAAATATTATAATAAAATCATGTTGGAAATTGTGTAATATGGAATATAGTAAAATTAAGATTTATTATATTTTAAATTATTTTTAGGCATATAATTATACAGTATTATTAATAGAATTAGTAATATGTTTTTGTTTAATAAATAATATCACATTTTTTAAATTTATAAACCTAGTATATATTTTATTATATAATTTATTATTATATAAAGTTGTTTTTTGTTTAAACAATTCTTTTTTTTATTTATAGGTAATAATTTAATTGATTAAAAGTTTTGATAAATTATTAATGTTGTTAAAAATTAATAAAAGTAGTTAGTGTTAAAAAAAAAAAATATACTATATATAGTTTAAGATTTTAATTAATTATACTATTAAATTATAATATTTTATATTTGACTAAAAACTCGCTTAATATTAATAAAAATTATTAATATTGTAAATATATTATAAACTATAAATAAAAATATAAAATATTTATAATCAAATATTTACTATTATTTTTTGGAATAAAATTAGATTTCAACTTTAAAAAACCAATTAATTATATTTAAAATTTATATATAAAGTAATGGAAAAAAAATTTATTATTTTTTAATAAATATAAAGTTTTGTTTTATTATATTATTCTATATTTTAAAATAATAAGAATTGATTTTATTAATAATTATTTTACAATTAATTAAAAAAATTTAAATATAACTTATTATTTAAAATTTGAAAATTATTATTTTATATAAAATAGTGTATATTATTAAAATGTTTATATATAATATTTAAGACTTTATTTCTATTATAATTTTATTTGTAATATTTTAAAAACTTGTTCTGGTATTTAATTTTATATATTTTATTTTAATTTAATAAAGTATAAAAATTTAATTTAATTCTAAAATTAAGGATTGTTCTTAAATTATATAAAATATTTTTTTTCTACTCTATTTTATTATAATATTGATTTAATTTTTTAATACCATCTTCTAAAGCATTTTTAAGATTTATTTTCTAAATATTAGATTATCTTATAAATTGTTTGGTATAAATTTTTATATAATTGAATAATTTATTATATATTTATTAGATGGAACAAATAACTAACTGATTTAATATTGATAAAAATAATGTATATTTATAAAATAATTATAAAATGCTAATTATATATTTTATTTAATTGGATTTATTATTTATAAATAAACAATATTGTTAATCTTTATTATTTGGTAGTTTTATTTATTTGTGGATAATTATTTTTAATTGAAGAAAATAAATAAATATTATTAAAATAAAATTTTATTTTATACAAATATTAATATATAATTTAATTAATTGAATAAATTTATTAATATTTAATATTTTTTTTAAAATAATTTGGTTTTTAGGGTTTTTTTATAGTTTTTTGAATTGCTTTAAATAATTAGAAGATGTTATAATTGTTTTGTTTTGTATAGTATGTGTATTTGTTATTTTGTTTGATGAGATTGAGAAAAAAAAAAAAGGGTGTTATTTTATATGTAGAAAAGATTTTATTTTATTATAAAAAAAAATTTTTAAAATGAAGTAAATTGTTACACTTTAACTGGCTATCCAGCTAAACACGTTTCACTTCTTATGTCTGACTCTCAATCTAAGATACCTGGGTTCTCAGATCAGGAAGCATATATGTTGTGAGATATTAAAGATTATTAATAGAATATGTAATAATAATAAGATTTAATAACAAGAAGATTGAATTATATTTGAATTAATTAATGAAGAATTAATATTTCATCAATCCTAATAATAATCTTATATACATGATAATACTTCATATAATGGGTGGTGATTGTATTGCTCATGTGTTTGTATATGCAAGCGGTGCGAGCATACAAGTATAAAATCTGCAAATATTTGTATATTTACAGGGGTCTAAGATGTGAGCACATTATGTAATAGGTGCCGTACAATAGGGTTTAGAAACAAATAGTCAAATTCATGGATAAACAATATTTGTATTATAATCAAAATTGGAGAAAGTGCAGCATGTAGAACTGAGAACAGTATAGCATAAAGCAAGGTACAGGTAGTTTGTGCTGTCAAGACCGTAGGTCTGTGACATAAATATAATTTTAAATTTTTTAAGTTTTTTAATTTTTGGGGGTTTAAGAAGGTTTTTAATATTAAGGATATTTTTAATATTATTAATAAAAGTGTTGATTGTTAATTGAATAATATAGGTAAAATAAAATAAATGTAGTTGGTTTTTATTTTATATAAAAAATATTTGTAAAATAGTTTTTTATAAAATTTTTTAAAAATTATTATTATTTTTATTTATTAATAATTTTAAGATATTAATTTTTTTATTATTAAAGTATTAAATAAAAGAATTTGTTATTATTTGGTTGTTATTAATATTATTAATAGTAATTGTATATAAGTGGTTTTTTAAATTATAAGTTTTTATAATTTATAAAACTATTTTAATAATATAGTTTTTTATATGTTTTTTTATTAAATGTTTAAAATTAATTAAGTATTTTTGCAGATTTTATTCTTTATTTATCCAATAAACAATAATTATAATAAATAAAAATCTGTTTGGAAATATCTAAGCATTAAGAATAATTAATATTTTTTTATTTTATAGAATATGTTTTTGGATATATTTTTTTGTTATATATATTTTTTTATTAAAAAATATTTTTAATTTTTTTATAAATGGGATATTTATATTAAATTATAATAATTTTAAAAGATTATAGAATTTTGATTAATTAAAAAATAAGAATAGTAGATTATTTGTGATTATTATTTTAAAAAATTGTGTTTTAAGTGTTTTTAGTAAATATATTATTTTTTTGATTTACTGAATATAATTAATTTTTATTTTAAATAAAATATTTTATATCCACATATAGAATAATAATTTATATTTTTATTAATTAATAAAAATGTTATTATTAATTTTTTTTTAATAGAAATTATAACCTACTTATATTATTAACTTTTTATATAATTTTCTATTATAGATGTTCTATTTATGTGAGTTTGAAAATAATTTAATAAATATTTATATAATTAATAAAAGATTTTGGATTTTTTAGTTTTAATATTAATAATTTTATTAAAATTCTTTTAAATATTTAATAATTTATAAGAATTAAAATTAAATAATTAATATAGTTTTAAATTTTTATTAATTGTTACACTTTAACTGGCTATCCAGCTAAACACGTTTCACTTCTTATATTTAACTCTCAATCTAAAATACCTGGGTTCTCAGAACAGGAAGCATGTATGTTATAAGATATTAAAAACTATTGATAAAATATATAATAATAATAAGATTTAATAATAAAAAAATTGAATTGTATTTGAATTGATTGATAAAGAATTAATATTTTATTAATTTTAATAATAGTCTTATATATATAATGATATTCTATACAATAAGTGGTAATTATATTGCTTGTGTGCTTGTGTGTGAGTATATAAGTATGTAAATATTTAATTTGTAAATATTTATATATTTGTAAAGGTTTAAGATGTAAATATATTATATAATAGGTGCTATATAATAGGGTTTAGAAACAAGTAATTAAATTTATAGACAAACATTATTTATATTATAATCAGAATTGGAGAAAGTGCAATATATAGAATTAAAAATAATATAATATAAAACAAAATATAAGTAGTTGTATTTATTAAAATTATAAATTTGTGATATTATTTTTTCTTTTTAAGGTTAAGATTTATATAATTTTTAATCCTATATAAAATGAATATAGGGTATAGGTATAGGTAAAGTAAAGGTTAATTTTTTGTGTAAAGGATAGTGCTATATGGGGGATTCCTGTATTAATTATGGTTTTATATAGGATGATCTTAAATATAGAATTGGGTGATTATGTTAAAGTTGTGTTTATATAAATTGAATTTATTTTATAATAGGAATATCTTTATAAATGATAGATGATATAAACAAAAAATGTATAAAAGAGTAGTGATCAAAATTAAGATGGGGATCAAAATTTAAATTTAAAATAATTATGGTGTAATACATTTAATCAATTAAATGCTTGTTGAATAAATAAAATAAAAATTAAAATAATCTTTTTATTAGTGTTGAAGTTTGTAGATTGATTAAATTAAATTTTTTGGTGTCCTTATCCTTATTTTATGTGAGTACTGCACCAGGAACAATCATTTTTGTATCATAATATTAAAAAACATTAGTTATTCTATTTATACTCAAAATAAATAACATGGCTATTTAGTTGATTCCTATAGATATTTTCCAGTGTTAAAAGTGGATTTGGCTAATAGTTTGTAATAGAACAACTAAATCGTTAAGTTGATGAAAGAAAAAAAGAATTAGAAAAGTTGGAATTAAAGTAAAAGACTTTGCAAACACAAATTATTCAAAAAAAAAAAAAATTTTACCAACTTAAAATAAAATATATAGAAACAATTATATATAAAAGGAATTTATTAAAATAAATGGTAAAAAGGAACAAAATCAATTTAATCAAATTCCAAAATAATACAAACATAATTATTTTTAAAAAAGAAATGGAAAGGATTTATTAAAAATTATTTAATAATATTATATTAATTTAATATAATTAAATTTATTTTTTTGATTATCTATGTTCTTATTTTATAGGTTGTGGTATAGATTTTTGATTAAAATAGGTTTGGATGATATCTAGAGGTATATTGTTTTTTGGTATTTAAAAATTATTTTGTAATCTATAAAGTGGTGATTATTTAATAAGATATTCTTTCTTTTTGTTGGGTTTATTAAAGATCTTCTTAAATTTATATTTAATATGGTTTTTAAATTCTAATTTTTTATTATTAAAATCCTCTCTTAAGTCTTTGGGAATTGGTTTTAAAAATAAAATATAAAAAAATTAATAGATGTATGTAGGTCTTAATATTTTGAATTTAAAAGTATTATTATTGAATTTCTTTGTAATTATGAAAGGTCCATATTTTTAATAATCAAATTTTTTACTAAATTATCCTTTGTATTTAATGTATTTAACAAGCAAATATACTTTATTTTTTTTTTTTAAAGATGATATTTTTATTTTTCTTTAATTATAATAATATGACATATATTTAATCATAAATTAAAAGTCTTTTTTAAAATTATTGTAAAAATTTTTTATGTTTTAAATATATTTATTTACTTTTAGGACTATTTTTTTAAATATTAAAGATAATAGTATTATTATAGGGTTCCATTTTCTAAATACTTTATAAAATATATACTTAATGGTTAAATATTTTAATATATTATATATAAATTTAAAACTAGATAATAACTTAATCTAATTATTCTAAACTATATTTAGAAAATTATATAACCATATTTTAATTATTTAAATAATTTATTTAATAAATTTATTTATTTAAATATATTTTTTATTAATAATATTAAGCTTGGTTCTAATTTAGGTTCTAATTAAATTTTAAAATTTGTTAAAGAATAAAGTATTTCTATTATAAATATATTTAATTTATAGATTATACTAATTAAATATTTATTTAAAATATATTTATTTAAATTTTTAAATAAATTATTTAAAATTTTATAATTTAAATATTATTATTTTATTAAATTTATAAATAATAATTAAAACTTTATTATAAATTATATTTGTAAAGGAATTTCTTAAATAAAACATTTTTTAAATAAAATTATAAATAATAATTTGAAAAGGTTTAATTAATATATTATAAAATTATAATTTTCTATAAGGTAAATATTGGTTAGATTTATTTTTGTAATATATATTATAAATTTTAATATATTGTTTAATATTTTATTATATTTAAAACTAATAATAATTTTTAATTAAGAATTTTTAAATTTATTTAATTTTTAAATATCTATAAATTAATATATTATAATATTATTTTATAAATTATTACTAAAGATTTTTTATAGGAATATAAAAAAGATTTCAAAATAATATAATTTTATTTTTAATAGTAAAATATAAAAATATATTATTAATATTTAAAAAAATTTATTTAGTTATAAAATATTATTAATAATTATTTTTTAATTTTTTAATAAATTTATTATAGAGTATATAAATGGTTCTATTAAGGTTTATATTAATAATAATAATATTATAAGATTTTTTTTTAAGGATTATTTTTTGATTTAATTATATTTTTTTTATTAAGTTAAGTTTTTTATTAAAAATATTAATTCCTAAATTTTCTTTTTTTTTACAATATATTATCTTTATTTTATATTTACTAAAGGTTTTTTATTATTATATTTGGTATTAGCTAAGTATTTTAATAATAAGAAAAAATATAAGATTTTTATAATTGGAATATATTATAAAAAGTTTTTTTATTTATAAATATATTTTTTATATTTAATATATTTTAATAATAGTTATAAGTTTTTTATTATAAATAGGATATTTAAATTTTATAAAGTTAAATTTATAAAATAAATAAATAATAAAATATTATTTTTTATTAAGATATAATTAATATAGATAAACTTTTAAAATTGTATTTAAAATATTAATTTTGATTTTAATTAATAAATTAGGATTATATAATTTAAATATAAATATAGATAAGAATAATTTTTTAAATATTTTAAAAACTTTTTTTTGATTAGGGGTTATGTTGAATTTAATTCTAATTTTGGTAAGTTTAAATAAAGTAGTTGTTATATAACTATATTTTTTAATAAAGTATTAATAATAATTATATAATTCTAAAAAGATTTAAATGTTTTTAATATTTTTTAATTTAAACCATTTTTAAATAGTGTTGATTTTTTTAGGATTTATTTTAATTTTATTAATTATAATAATAGTTTTTAGGAATTTATATTTAGTAATTTTGAATTTTGTTTTTTTAAGTTTAATCTTGAAATTGTATTTATTAAATATTTTAAATATTTCTATAATATATTATTAATATTTTTTGGGGTCTTTACTATAAATTAAGATATTATTAAAATAGATAATATAAATTTTATTAATATAATCTTATAAAATATGGTTTATAAAGATTTAAAAAAATATAAATATATTAATTAATCTAAAAAGTATAATTATATATTTAAATAATCTATATTTATATCTAAAAATAATTTTTTAAATATTTTTTGGTAATATTTAGATATTGTAATAAATAATAATAATATCTAATTTAATAAATTGTTTTACTTTTTATAAACAGTTAAAAGATTCATTAATTCATAATATTCTATTATAATCTTTAATAATTATTTTATTAAAATTTTTATAATCTATATATATTTATAATTTATTATTTTTCTTTAATACAAATAAAATAAAATATCTAATAAATAAATATAAAAATTTAATATATCTTTTTTTAAAATTTTTTTTAATATATTCTTTAAAAATTTTAAGTTCTTCTTGTATATATATATATATAAATATAAATTTAAATATTATTCTTTTTTTAAATAATATTTTATATATAAATTTATTGATTTTGGGTAAGGTTTAATTATTAGGTGGTTTCTTAAATGTTTTGATTTTGTTACACTTTGATAGGCTATCCTATCAAACACGTTTCACTTCTTATGTCTGATTTTCAATCTAAAATATCTGAATTTTCAGAACAGGAAGCATGTATATTGTGAGATATCAAAAACTATTAATAGAATATATAACAATAATAGAATTTAATAACAAAAAGATTGAATTATATTTAAATTAATTAATAAAAAATTAATTACTTTATTAGTTTTAACAATAATTTTATATACATAATGATGTTTTATATAATGGATAGTGTTTGCATTATTCGTGTGCTCGTGTGTGAACATGCGAGCATGTAAATATTTAATTTACAAATATTTGTATATTTGTAAAAATCTAAAATACAAGCATATTATGTAATAAATGTTGTATAACAAGGTTTAAAAATAAGTAGTTCAATTTATGAACAAACATTATTTATATTATAATTAGAATTGGAGAAAATACAACATATAGGGCTGGGAATAATATAATATAAAATAAGATATAGGTAATTATACTGTTAAAACCATAAATCTGTAACACTATTTTCTCTCTTTAAAGTCAAAATCCATATAATCTTTAATCTTATATAAAATAAATACAAAGTGTGGATATAGGCGAAATAAAGATTAATTTTCTATATAGGGAGTAGTATTATGTAGGAAAATTCTTATATCAATTATAATTTCATACAAAATAATCCTAAATATAGATTTAAATAACTATATTAAAATTGTATCCATATAAACTGAGTCTATTTCATAATAAAAATATCTTTATAAATAATAAATAACATAAACAAAAAATACATAAAAGAATAGTAATCAAAATCAAAATAAAAATCAAAACTTAAATTTAAAATAATTATAATACAATATATTTAATCAATTAAATATTTGTTGAACAAACAAAACGAAAATCAAAACAATTTTTTTATCAACATTGAAATTTTCAAATTGATTGAATCAAATCTTCCAATATCCTTGTTTTTATCCCATATAAATATTGTATCAAAAATAATCATTTTTGTATTATAATATTAGGAAATATTAATTATTCTATTTGTATTCAAAATAAATGGTATAGTTGTTTAACTAATTCCCATAAATATTTTTCCAATATTAAAAATAAATTTAATTAATAATTTATAATAAAACAACTAAATTATTAAATTAAT
>JAJTUH010000004.1:0-45308 GCA_036971555.1 Drechslerella coelobrocha
CCTAACCCTAACCCTAACCCTAACCCTAACCCTAACCCTAACCCTAACCCTAACCCTAACCTAACCTAACCTAACCTAACCTAACCTAACCTAACCTAACCTAACCCTAACCTAACCTAACCCTAACCCTAACCCTAACCTAACACTTTAGCTGGCTATCCAGCTAAACACGTTTCACCTTTTACATTTGATTCTTAATCTAAGATACCTGGGTTTTTAGAACAGGAAGCATATATATTATAAAATATTAAAAATTATTGATAAAATATATAATAATAATAAGATTTAATAACAAAAAGATTGAATTATAGTTAAGTTGATTAATAAAAAATTAATATTTCATTAATTCTAACAATAGTTTTATATATATAATAATGTTTTATATAATGGGTAATGCTTGTATTGTTTGTATATTTACATATAATTATATAAGTATATAAACATTTATTCTATAAATATTTGTATATTTATAGGGGTTTGAAATATAAGCATATCATATAATAAATATTATATAATAGAATTTAGAAATAAATAATTTAATTTATAAACAAACATTATTTATATTATAATCAGAATTGGAAAAAATATAATATGTAAGATTAAAAACAACATAGTATAAAACAAAATACAAATATTTATATTGTTAAAATTATAGATTTATGATATTATTTTTTTTTTTTAAAGTTAAAATCCATATAATTTTTAATTTTATATAAAACAAATATAAAATATAGATATAAATAAAATAAAAATCAATTTTCTATACAAAAAAATAATACTATATAAAGAATTCTTATATTAATCGTAATTCCATGTAAGATAATTCTAGATATAGAATTGAATAATTATATTAAAATTGTGTTCATATAAATTAAGTTTATTTTATAGTAGAAGTGTTTTTATAAATAATAGATAATATAAGTAAGAAATATATAAAAAAATAGTAATTGAAATTAAAATAGAGATTAAAATTTAAATTTAAAATAATTGTAATATAATATATTTAATTAATTAAATATCTGTTGAACAAATGAAATAAAAATTAAAATAATTTTTTTATTAATATCAAAGTTTTTAAGTTGATTAAATTAAATCTTCTGGTGTTTTTATTTTTATTTTGTGTAAATATTATGTCAGGAATGATTATTTTTGTGTTGTGATATTAAAAAATATTAATTGTTTTATTTGTATTTGAAATAGACAACATGGTTGTTTAGTTGATTTTTATAAATATTTTCTTTAATATTAAAAATAAATTTGGCTAATAATCTATAATAAAACAATTAGATTGTTAAATCAATAAAAAAAAAAAAGAATTGGAAAAATTAAAATTAAAACAAAAAACTTTACAAATATAAATTATTTAAAAAAGGAAAGAATTTTGTCAACTTAAGGTAAAACATATAAAAATAATTATATATAAAAAAAATTTATTAAAATAAATAACAAAAAGGGATGAAATCAATTTGGTTAAATCCCAAAATAATATAAGCATAATTATTTCTAAAAAAAAAATAAAAAAAATTCATTAAGAGTTGTTTAATAATATTATATCAATTTAATAAAATTAAATTTATTTTTTTAATCATCCTTGTTCTTATTTCATAAATTATAACATAGGTTTTAGATTAAAATAGGTTTAGATAACTTCTAAAAATATATTATTTTCAGATATTTAAGAATCATCCTATGGTCTATAAAATGATATCCATCTAATAAAATATTTATTTTTTTTGTTAAATCTGTTGAGGATTTTTTCAAATCCATATTTAGTATAATTTTTAAATTTTAATTTTTTATTATTAAAATTTTCTCTTAAATCTTTTGGGGCTGGTTCTAAAAATAAAATATAAAAAAATTAATAAATACATATAGGTTTTAATATTTCAAATTCAAAAATATTGTTGTTAAATTTTTTTATAATTATAAAAAATCCATGTTTTTGGTAATCAAATTTTTTATTAGATCATTTTTTACATTTAATATATTTAATAAACAAATATATTTTATTTTTTTTTTTTTAAAAATAATACTTCTATTTTTTTTTGGTTGTAATAATATGACATACATTTAACCATAAATTAAAGGTTTTTTCATAAATTGTCATAAAAATTCTTCATATTATTAACATATTTATCTACTTCTAAAACTATTTTTTTAAATATCAAGAATAATAATATTACAATAAGGTTCCATCCTCTAAGCACTTCATAAAACATATGTTTAATAATTAAATATTTCAATATATTATATATAAATTCAAAACTAAGTAATAATTTAACCCAATTATTTTAAACTATATTTAGAAAATTATATAATTATATTTTAATTGTTTAAATAATTTGTTTAATAAATCTATTTATTTAAATGTATTTTTTGTTAACAATATTGAGTTTGGTTTTAGTTTGGTTCTTGATTGAATTTTAGAATTTGTTAAAAAATAGAATATTTTTGTTATAAATATATTTAATTTATAGGTTATATTGATTGAATATTTATTTAAAATATACTTACTTAAATTTTTGAATAAATTATTTAGAATTCTATAATTTAAGTATTATTATTTTGTTAAATTTATAAATAATAATTAAAATTTCATTATAAATTATATTTATAAAAAAATTTCTTAAATAAAATATTTTTTAAATAAAATTGTAAAAAATAACTTAAAAAAATTTAATTAGAATATTATAAAATTATAATTTTCCATAAAATAAATATTAACTAAATTTATTTTATTGATATATATTGTAGGTTTTAATATATTATTCAATATTTTATTGTATTTGGGGTTAATAGTAGTTTTTAATTAAAAGTTTTTATATTTGTTCAACTTTTAAATATTTGTAAGTTAATATATCATAATATTATTTTATAAATTGTTGCTAAAGATTTTTTATTAAAATATAAAAAAGATTTTGAAATAATATAATTTTATTTTTAATAATAAAATGTGAAGGTGTATTGTTGATATTTAAAAAAATTTATTTAATTATAGGATGTTGTTGATAGTTATTTTTTAATTCTTTAGCAAATTTATTATAAAATATGTGAATAGTTTTGTTAAAATTTGTATTAATGGTAATGGTGTTATAGGGTTTTTTTTTAAGGATTGTTTTTTAATTTAATTGTATTTTTTTTGTTAGGTTAGGTTTTTTGTTAAGAGTGTTGGTTTTTAAATTTTCTTTTCTTTTATAGTATATAATTTTTATTTTATATTTGTTGAAGGTTTTCTATTATTGTATTTGTTATTAACTAAGTATTTTGGTAGTGAGAAAGAATATAAGGTTTTTGTGATTAAAATATATTATAAAAGATTTTTTTATTTATAAATAGATTTTCTATATTTGGTATACTTTGATAATAATTATAAATTCTTTATTATAAATAAAATATTTAAATTTTGTAATATTAAATTTATAAGATAAATAAATAATAAAGTGCCATTTTTTATTAAAGTATAATTAATATAGGTAAGTTTTTAAAATTGTGTTTGAAATATTGGTTTTGATTTTAATTAGTAGATTAAGATTGTATAATTTGAGTATAAGTATGGATAGGAATAATTTTTTAAATATATTAAATATTATTTTTTAATTAGGGGTTATATTAAATTTGATTTTTATTTTGGTGAGTTTTAATAAAATGGCTAATATGTGATTATATTTTTTAATAAAATATTAATAATAGTTGTATAATTTTAAAAAGGTTTAAATATTTTTAATATTTTTGGGTTTAAGTTATTTTTAAATAGTATTAATTTTTTTAGAATTTATTTTAATTTTATTAATTATAATGATGGTTTTTAGGAATTTGTATTTAGTAATTTTGAATTTTGTTTTTTTAAATTTAATTTTGAAATTATATTTGTTAAAGATTTTAAATATTTTTATAATATATTATTAATATTTTTTAAGATTTTTATTGTAAATTAAAATGTTATTGAGGTAGATAATATAAATTTTATTAATATAATTTTATAAAACATAATTTATAAAAATTTAAAAAAATATTAGTGTATTAATTAATTTAAAAAACATAATTATATATTTAAAAAATTTGTATTAATATTTAAAAACTATTTTTTAAATATTTTTAAATAATATTCAAATATTATAATAAGCGGCAATAATATCTAATTTAATAAATTGTTTTATTTTTTGTAAACAATTAAAAAATTTATTAATTTATAGTATTCTGTTACAATCTTTAATAATTATTTTGTTAAAGTTTTTATAATCTATATATATTTATAATTTATTATTTTTTTTAAATATGAATAGGATGGGGTGTTTAATAAATAAGTATGAGGGTTAAATATATTCTTTTCTAAAATTTTTTTTAATATATTCTTTAAAAGCTTTAAATTCTTTTTGTATATATATATATATAGGTATAAATTTGGGTATTATTTTTTTTTTAAATAATATTTTATAAACAAATTCATTAATTTTAAATAAAATTTGGTTGTTGAATAATTTTTTAAATATTTTGATTTAGTTTGGAATTTATTTGGTTATTTTTATGGTGGTGGTTTAGATTAATTTTTTAATATAAATAACAATTTTTTTAAGAATATAAATTTTAAATTATAATTGGTGGTTGATTTTTTTAATAGAAAGATGTTTGATTTATTATAAATATATTTTTTTTTTATAGTTATTAATTTTTTTAAAGTTTTTAGGTGTTTGGGTATAATTATATTGAGGGAATTAGATTTTTTAAAATTTAAAATTGATGTTTGGATTATGATTTTATAATTAGTTATATTTTAAAATAAGATTGTTATATTTAAAATTAAAAATATTAATTATTTGGTTTTTGAGGTGGTTGTTAATAATAAAGGTGATTTTGGTTTTATAATAAATTATTTTTAAGGGGTTTTTTTTAAAGATTATTATATTGTAATAAGTTTTTTTTAGGGTTTTAGGTAAATTGTGTTTAATAATATAATTTTTTAAAATATAAATGGTTTTTATATTATTATCTATAAGGACTTTAGTAAGACTTTTATTAATAATATAAGGTATATTGTAATATTGTTTTTTGATTTGATTAAAAATTTTATTAAATTTTTTTTTAATAAAATTAAAGTTGGATTATTTAGTGTGTATTAAGGTTTAAAGCTGTTTTAATTTAAATTTTTATTAAAAATAATTTTTTTTAATATTGGGGAAAATAAATAAATGTTATAATTATTATATAATTTTTTATTTTATTTAATAGGTTGGGTTGGTTTGATATAAAGTTTTTATACATATTATTGTTGGTAATTTTTAAAATAAAATTTTTTTAAATAAAATAAATAGAATTCTTTATATTTTGATAATAATAATGTTTTTTAATGAGGTATTTAAATAATTTTAATCCATTTTTGTATATAAGTAATGTAAGTTACCAAAAATTTATTATAAAAAATGTGAGTAGGGAATATGTTTTTACATAAATAATATTTTTTATATTTTATAATATTTGGTTTAGTAGTAATAATATTGAAAAATATTAATTTTTTTTAAGTGTTTATGTTGTTTATAAAAAAATAATAATAGTTAAAATTTTTTATAAATTTATATCTATAAAAATCAATTATTGTATAATAGGTAAAGGTTTGGTATAGTTTATATTTATTTTATTTTTTTTGTTATATATAATTATATTTAATATTAGGGATATTATTATAATAATTATTATAAAATTGATTTATTATGTTAGGTTGGTGGTTTCTATAAAATCTATATTAATGTATTTTATAAAGTTGGGTGTATTTATTTATAAATTTGGGCTAGGGTTGTTTATTGGCAAAGTCTATAATTCCAGTGTAGATTTTTATTAAAGTAATGAGTTGATATTGGTATTGATTTCCTTGATATGGATGTTGAGGTTGTTGGTGATTTGAATTAGAGGGTTGATTATTATGATTTGAGTTTGTGGGTCTATTTTGTGAGTTAGAAGGTCAGGATTAATTACAATTGGGATTATCATTTTGTTTAGATTAGGTGGTGTTGGTTTTGTTATCCTTATAGAGATTATTATTAAGTTTTATGATAAGAAATTGCATTTTTTTATAAGTTATTTGTTTGTTTAAAATTTTAATTTTTATAATTTTCTGTTTTTATTAGGATTTGAGTCCTTTTTTAATATGGTAAAATAATTGATTGTTATTATATTTGGTAAGAAAAATATGTTAATTAATTTATTAAAAGTATTTTTAAATAAATTTTATTTAATATAATATATAAAATTTGTATAAAGTTTTTTTAAATTTATTTTTATAATTATAGGTTTGTTAAAGGAATGAAATGAATTTAAACTATATAATAAATATTATAATAATTTTAGGGATGTTTTGTTGTTATTGTTGGAGGATATTTTTTTTATATTTTTTATAATAAATATTATAAATATTGAAAATGGTTTTTTTTAAGAAAAGTTTAATATATTTAATTTTATGTTTATTGTTAAAGAAATTGATTAGATAAAAATAAAAAATATTATTTAATTATTTAATAAATTGATTAAGTTTACTAAGTAATTTATTAAATTTAATAAAATTAATAAATTTTATTATTTTATTATTTTAATATTTTTTAATAAATAGTTTATTATTTAAATTAAAAATATAATAGTTGTTATTAATATTATTATTATTATTATTATTACTAAAATTTTTATTAAAATTCTTAAGATTTAATTTAGGTTGTTGTATATATTGTTTACTTTTTTTATTTTTAAAAATATATTTAGATTAATATAATTTGGTTTGTTTAATTTTTTTAATATATTTAATATAATTGGTTTTTGTAAATTAATTTTTATATATATAAACATCTTATTTAAGATTGGTGATTTTATAAATTTGGGTTTAAGTATAAATAGATATTTTAATATATTCTAAAATTTAAATAACTTTTTTAAGATTTTATAAATATTTATTATTATCTAAAAATATAATTTTGTATTCTAATTTTTTAATAATTTTTGAAGAAATAGATTTTTTATAGGTTTGGGTATTAGTATTAATGTAGAGTTTATTATTTTTTTAAAAGAAATCATTTTTTTTGTTAGGTAGTTTTATGGTTAGTTTAAGTTTGGGGAAGATAGATATTTTTTTTAATTATTTTTATAAATATTGAGTTGTTTGATTAATTTGGTTGGAAGTGTTGGGGATTTTTAATAGAAATATATTATAAAAAAATATATAATTTCTTTTTTTATTTGTTATTTTATATTTTAATATGATATAATTTTTAAAATTGAATTTATTTGTTGATATATATGTGTTTTTTTTTAAATTGAGTGGGATTGGTTAAAGTATTATATTTTAATTAATTATTTAGTTAAATATGTTTTACTTTTTATGTTTGATTTTCAATTTAAAATATCTAGATTTTTAAAATAAAAAGTATATATATTATAAAATATTAAAGACTGTTGATAGAATATATAATAATAATAAGATTTAATAATAAAAAGATTGAATTGTAGTTGAGTTGATTGATAAAAAATTAATATTTTATTAGTCTTAATGATAGTTTTATATATATAATGATGTTTTATATAATAAGTGGTGTTTGTATTGTTTGTGTGTTTGTATATAATTATGTAAGTATATAAATATTTATTTTGTAAATGTTTGTATATTTATAGGGGTTTGAGATGTAAATATATTATGTGATGGATGTTGTATAATAGGGTTTAGAAATAGATAATTTAATTTATGGATAAATATTATTTGTGTTATAATCAGAATTGGAGAAAGTATGGTATGTAGGGTTGGGAATGATATAGTGTAGAACAGGGTACAGGTATTTGTGTTGTCAAGACCGTAGATCTGTGACAATTTTAAAATTTTGGTTTGGGTTGTTATTTGTATTTGGATTATATTAAAATTATAAAAAAACAACATTTATATATAAAATATTAATTTTAAGATTATAAATAGGCAAAATAAGATTTTTAGTATCTTTTATTGGGTGGTTTAAAAAAATGTTAATAAAATTTATAAAGTTATTTGAAAATTTATATAAAAATATAATCAATTAATCTTCAAAAAAGTTAATAATATACCACCAGTATTTAATACAAATTTAAATTAATATTTTAATTATAAAATTTACTAGTGTTAAGGTTTTTTATAATTTTATTCCAATCAATAAAAATGAAGAAATAAAATTGGATTTATTATTAATATAAAGATTGAATAGGAATTTAAGTTTAAACAAGATAAGTAAAATAATAAATATTTATCCAGAAACTTTATCAACTTAAATAAGTTGAAATTTACAATTTTTGTATTTATATAGTTATAATAATATTAGTAGTATAATAATAAAAATATTTTTATTTTTAAATACCACTAGATACTAGGAATCTATTATAATAGGATATTAAAAAAATGTTTGCTTTACTAAATGTCTGGTTGACCTCCAGAAGTCAACTGGAGGTCACTAAGTGATAGAAGACATCTCAACCATTCCAGTTATCAGATGGCTCAGATATCAACAAAATTTTTTGCTGATGAATATATATTAATAAATTAATTTGTGTTGGATGTTAATTATTCTCAATATATTTTAAATTATTTTTAAAAATAAAGTATTCCAATTTTATATGTTTATATATTTCCTTTTGCTCCAAAAATTAGCTATTATATTTATTAAAATAATTTTCAACATTTTAAATTAAATATTCACTATTTTCTATAATCTCTTAATTTATAAAAATATTTTTGTTTTTTGTTGTAATATATTAAACTTGCTTATTTACTATTAATCTCTGAACATCATATAACTACCTCTGGTAATCCCTGCATTTTCAGGTCATTGTATGGCTGTCCTCTGGTGGCCACTTTTTTTTTGCTGATGTATACTTACATCTCAAACCCTTATAAATATACAAATATTTATAAATTAAATACTTATATGCTTATATTACTTATATATGTAAATACATGAATAATACAATCACCATTTATTATATAAAACATTATTATGTATATAAGATTATCATTAGGACTGATAACTTGAACTGGGAATAATATAGTATAAAACAAGGTACAGGTAATTGTGCTGTCAAGACTGTAGGTCTGTGACATTTTTATTTTTATTTTTATTTTTATTTTTATTTTTATTTTTTAGCTGGCCGAGAAATCTGCCCTTAACCTTAGCGAGGTGTGTATGTGTTCTTGCCTACTAATAGAATAGGATTTAGAAATTAAAAACTGAGATGGATAATATTTTTTTTCTTAAAAACCGAACCAAACCGGCCCATGTCATTCACTAGTTCCAACGAAACCTCCAGGTTAGTTAGATCTAGAGGAGAGAATGAGCCCGGCCCTGAACGGGTCATTCTATCAGCGCACGTCCGGGGCGTTTTGATAAGGAGGCTGTGAAAAGCCGCAAGCTAATTACTCAGTGTAACATGTGCGCCCTAGAGGCTTCACAATAGCACAATTATGCGTTCGATATCATGCGTCGCTTAAGACCCCAGCCTGAAAATTATTTTATAATATTTGCTTCGACCAAGACTATCGTTATCTATACAAGCTGTTTAAAGTGTCGATCTTTGTTAAGTCCAGTTAAAATTGCCGTACCCAGCCGGGAAGTTGGTCTTCCGCATCGATCTTATCAATATCCCAGGTTGAAGCGGCCTATTATTCTTTGTATATAATGCTTACCGCCGATGCTTTGACTATATGCGTAATTTAACAATCCTCAGATCCCGAGCCTCTACCTGTTCAGAATAATGTTTCCTATTGTTACTTTGTGTATTTTCATCTTCTAGTATGTTCTCATTCGGCGGCATAAAATGGCTCGCGGCAGCGAGCCTAATTTTTGTTTCCATATCTTCTTGTTATTTAATTTCGACAAACATACCTTGGAGTGACTGGCGATCAGGATTTTCGTCGATAATAAAGTCCCATCTCGAAACGGGCGACCGAATCTCAATCTTAAACAACGCTTATAACTTACATCTATCTAGTCAACAATGTAACAGCTACTTTCCGGGTTTATACCGTGAAATTGACTCTTCTGTCGAACGAGGAGATATTGGGCCTATTAAGCCCATGGGATCATCAGGTTATATCACAGCTAGGATTTATGATAATGAAGTACTCAACCATTATCTAATGAATATTTTGAATTTATCTACCTTTGATAAACTTACGGTATTTAAGCTGAATAAAAGACGAACTGTAATGACTGACGTTGAGCTAAAACAGCTTTATGTAGTTGTCCGAGGGAGGAACGTCTGGCATGTAAGCCTAGGCTTATCGATATTTCCTATCTTAAAGATGTTAAATCAAACATTCTGACTGGCTAACTTGTGTTAGAGACATGAAGCAACTCTTCAAGCAATTAATAGGGCAATAATAACTTCACCTGAACCGCTGCCGAATGTTCTCCTCCCGCTGCACCTCAATGACCATCCCGCCTTAAATATGGTCTCGCTCGCTCGTTCTGATGCTCCAAATGAAATCAACCAGACCTTCCTAATGCCGGATTATGCATTTTGGTCTTGGCCCGAACCCAAGATTGGAGCCTGGACTGAAGCTCGAGAACGAATCTTGGATATGGACAAGCCGTTCCGCGATAAAGAGGGTATAGCTATTTGGCGTGGAACTGTCCATTTCAATTCTGGGAGTCGGGGAAAGCTTCTGGAAGTGACACGAGGCAAGAAATGGGCGGATGTCCAAGAATTAAAGTGGGGTACAAACGAGTTGGCGATAGAGGAGTTCTGCAGGTACAAATTTTTACTTTATACAGAGGTATGTAAACTCTGGCTCGTTTTGTCTTGGTAATACAACAGTTTTTAGGGTTTCTTTATATTTACAGTGGCTATTTTAGGGTGTTACATACTCCGGACGGCTGGCCTATTTTACACAATGTCGCTCCGTTATCATCACGACTCCCTTTACTTGGTTTCAGCATTACACACATATTTTCCGACCTTCAGGACCTGACCAAAATATTGTCATTCTCAATGACTGGTTAAAACTGGAAGAAACAGTACAATATCTTCTAGACAATCCTGAACATGCCGAGAAAATCGCTAGCAATCTAGTACTGGCATTTAGAGATTTATATCTAACTCCTGCTGGGGTCAATTGTTACTGGAGGAGGTTAATAGAGGGATATGCTAAAGTCACTATGAAGGGAAAGGAGAATGAGAAGCTGCCAATGGTAAAGAGGGGTATTCGATGGGAAAATTTTGAGTTGATGGGACGGTTAGATTGGAATAAGACAGCATAGACTAGAACTATAAACTGAGCAATCACAGTGTGGCTGGGCCCGATCAAAATATATATAACAAGTTTGGTGTTACTTATGATTTGTATTGTGTCGCTAACAAACTTGGTGTCACTCGCAAATGCTAACAAATTTGCTTCCGTCGCTAGGAAAACCTTTGTGGATTTTTTTCAAGTCGACTTTTCTTTGTGATATGTGTTATTTGTGTGAATTTAATATTAAAAGTTATTTTTACAGACACCAGCTGGGTCTGACCAAATACATGAAAATTAATCTTGACAGTTAATATTGGTATTAACAGCTAATATTGGTATTAACAGCTAATATTGGTATTAACAGCTAATATTGGTATTTAATAACTAAAAAATCAATTAATTAATTTCTTCTATCATCATTATATAATACTGTCAGTTATTGTTGATTAAGGCTATTCATATTTTTATATTTATTGACATTGTGGGCACGTCCGTATGATTAAGTAAGCGTGTATTTACTTATTCATGCTCAGGAGGCTAGCTCCCGACATCATCAATTCATACTCATACATATTACACATATAGATATACGTAGGCATCTACAAATATACTTATTGAGGTTCCACAACCGCTATGGGTCCTGTAGATGCCTTTCAAGGCGTTACGTGCTTTAACACGCCGCATACCGTTTACAAATTTAATTAAGAAATCTTACTAGTAGAATTGTAACTATTCGAATAGTCTATCAGTTGGATCATATGTATTGGTATAAACTTGAATTTACCACTACACATTTCTATCTAGCCGTAATGAATTCCTCCCTATGCAACTAGACGAGCCACAGAGTGGGCGACTATTAGTCGTTTTTGTTATATCCAAAAGCTGTGCCTGGTGTAACTGCCAAGACAATAGAAGTATAAGTGGCATCTGCTTCAAACTTGTGAATGCCAAAGTACTGGCAAAAAACCATATCTGAAGTATATCCCGGGAGCGTTGCATTAAAAATGTTGAAAAACTCGCAATTATAGAGGCTCGTGGCACCTTCATCGCCAGCCTCAACCCCATTCTTGCAGATAGACGCGCATGTAGCGGCGCCGTGCTGGGGGTTAACTTCGTTCCTGGGGATGATGTTTACAGTGTCCCGGACGACGCCGCTCTCCCCGCAGAAAGCTGCCGAAAAGTTATCCAATGGGTCACAATGCCCATCATTTCCGCCATGCCCACCATGACCGCCATGTCCATCGTGGTCGCCATGCCCACCATGACCGCCATGTCCATCGTGATCGCCATGGCCTTTAATAGTCGTTATAATTAGCATAATTTCAGTAGCATGATGTAAGCGGCGAGGGTATTTACTACCTCCTGGCGTGGGCGATCTAACTCGAAGAGCCATAGAATCGGCTGGTGCTGGCGCAGCCTGCGTAAGAGCGAGGAGAAGAGTAGTGGCGGCGAAGGTAAACTTCATGTTGATGGATTGTCAAGGTAATAGGTTATAAAGAATATAATATTTCAATAGGTAAGATATTATTTGATAGATCAATGTAGATAACTGCTCAACTGTTACTGATGCTGAAGAAAGGAGGGAGCTTGAAGGCCAGATCAGGGCCCTTATATAGTAACTCGAGGCTACCGGCATATTGATATATTTGCATTATTGTTCGACACAACGAATTCAGCTACGTTGCGTATTTCATTTAGTGCCGTCTCATCCAAGCGTCGACACGTCTATAGCAATGGGTGTCGGTATGCTATCTCCGAAGCCGCATGCAAGAGAGCCGTAGCTCGTTGCGTTGTTTGGTGTTGTATCTCGTTTGCCAATTGTAGTGGGCGGCGCCAGCGCTAACTCGAGATGGACTCCGAACAGGAGCTCGTCTGGCTAAGGCTTCCTCCTTGGTCAACGAACCCCACCAGCGATGCATTTGGGCGCGCTATTACATGCATCGTGTAAACAGTGCGGAATTGGGCGCGGGTGCCATGACTCTCACGAGTTCACGTCTTGCGTCTACGCCCACATACCTCACACGCTTCGGCGTTAGATGGCTACATCCAGCGAACAGCTTGCTCATAAAAATAAAAAGATCACTTACTCCTTTAGAGAGCATTGAATTTTGTACCAACTCGCCGCCTACATTTCTATTATAAATAGTAGTAAATCCCTTATCCTATTTCGTCAACCCCAACTTGGCAAAGTTCAAGTTTTAGTTGGAATGTTTGCAGCATTTTATAATATACAAGAAAATATAATATCATATAACACTAAATAGCATAGAAGACGCGTATTATACGCATTCCACCTCAGTTTTCTCGTTTCTAATGCCTAGAAGGGTAGAGCTACCATGATAAGATCTAGCGCATAGTAGTTCTGATGTTTTACTAATAATAATAGGAGATACAACTATTTTATATCCGCCCATGCGCTAAAGTATCAACGAATCCACAATATTTGAAATATTTACGTTTTATTGGCTGATTGACATGTAGAAAGCAGACCATTTATGCATAGTGTCGCAACATGCGGAGCTTATCCTTAAATTAATGGCAATTAATGGCCGATCGGCGAGTCAGGTTCAGCAATAAACAGCTAGTAAAAAAGGTTACAATGAATTGTCATTGTTGGAATAACTGCTAATCAAGATCAATTAAGAAAGCTACTCCGGAATCTCATGGCTGATGGAGGAGGTGTTTCACCCAAGCCTAACACGGATGTTGTAGCGGCCGCACCCCAGAATCGTGTTCCAACAAGAGATTAAGTATATATAAAATGAGGACATCACCAATATGCCAAAGCTGAAACACCTTTGGTATATTTTTGTTATGGATTGCGCCCAGTACCCTATATATTCTATGACTTTAATAGCTACAGAAAGCTTGTGAAAATGAGATTGGGATCTATCGTGGTTGAAATAAAGAAAAGTGGGCGATAAGGCATTGTTAGGTAAGAAGGACAGGCATTGATTATCGTGGCGACCGACGCAAAATCTCCACTTTTGTGTGGGGCACATCTAAGTATGGGTCCGAAAGCTTGAATTACTTCGACCCATGAAGCGAGGAGAACGATTTCTTATGGTTAGCTATTTTGTGTTGCCTTTTACTTGTTATATACAAAATCGCTAAAGGAAACAAAATCTTGCCGGGTTTCTTCGTAAGATAACGTTTTGGTGGTCAACCATTTGAACGCGTTTTCGAGGTTACTAGTAGTATTCAGATATTTGTTCAGATTAAGCCTCTACAATACTAACAAAATAGTTAACTAATCAGATACCAATCAATCATATAATCAAATATTTATTTAGCGGTTCAGTCTGCAATTATTTAGCTGTCTATGATAGGGCTAGAGGCCCAAGGTTTTCTTAGCTGCATTAGTTACTATCTGTTATTGGGCCCATATTCAATTTCCAAGTTCTTTTTACAATTTTTAACGAGCTGCGCTATAACAGCCATGTTAAGGCCTGATGTTTTTTCTCTTGGAGAATCTCCGATAATAAAGTATGGGGCGAGATGGCAAAGTCCTGTCTCATCTTCCCAAGTCCAAGCTATACAGCCCCCTGAGCTCATTAAACACTTCTGTAAACATTCTGCTGGCGATTTCAATCCACCTACAGATGTCCGTTCTTCACTATCCCGCCCGACATGGTCTTGTCCAACCCTTATAGGGCTCTCTTTCAGCGCCTCAAAACCTGGCTGTTCGTATATGTCCCATAACTGGTGCCATGACACAAAATTACGTGCATCTTTGAACTTTTGGGCAACCGCTTTCATATTTGCTTTGTCTTTAAGCCAGTGGAACCCAAGAATTGGAGCGCAAAAGTTTTCCGGTGTAATTCTTGTTGTCGCTGTAGCTTCACCATTGAAAAATTTGCTGTATGGCTCGTCCAGGTAAACGCCGACTTTCATTAATATATAGGCAACAAGTCTGTCTCCTAGAGGCTCATCCAATGACTGCAAATATGATTGTATCAAGTATCCAGGATTTTCGTCAAACAGAAGTCTCATAGTAGCATGTGAAAGCAGAAAGGAGGATCCGCCATGTCCAAAGCGTTGGTTCCACCCTCCCAATTTGTTTCCTAGGTAGTAAGGTTTCGAAGAATCTAGGTGCCCTAGTAGAACTAGCAGCGACGACTTAATGATATACGTATCATCATCAACCATCATATACCATTTCCGCTTTGGTATATTCCTGTACGCTAAACCGAGACCGGGGATGTCCTAGGTTGTCAGGGAAATGTCAGCATCACCAAATACGACAATTGGATCATGCTATTCTGGTAGCTACATCTCTTACTTTCATACAATCTAGTTCCCATCCAACTGCATTGCCAATTTCCATCGCTTCATTTCCCCCTTTCCGAATTGCTGCCGTCAGGTTGATGTACTTTTGGACTTTTTCGGCGTTTTGGAAATGTGAAAGACTTTTACTCTGTATCACAGGGCCTATGACATCATGGATGACCAAACCGCTTTCTGGTGCTTGCTTCGAGAAATCTCCAATAAAGATAACATTATCGTCTGTCGGGCGGATATCCCAGGCCTCCATCATCGCAGGCACGCGATGCTGCGTACTATACCCGGTCTTAACAATTAGAGCAACGTCTTTCGTAATATTGATCGGGAAGTCATGCTGTCGGCTCAGCCAACCTAGGCCGTAGTCGCAGGTGAAAACGCTGCGAGTCTTCGAATAGATGAGTCGGAAGAGGAGGGCTAAAGAACTGTCGAGTGGGAGAAATGCAAATAGCCAGATAGTACTAAAGCCGAAAGTTGTAATAACAGCGAGCCTCAATAGAGGCCCCCGCCGAAGCATATGTGCGTGCCGAAGGAACATAAGGGCACCGATGCGGTTTGGAGAATTGGGAGAAGTCGAGGTTCAAGTAGCGATGGCATTTCATAAAGTAGCGATTGGAATTCGAAACAGCCAGCACATCGCCAAACTTGATTGGGATGGTATTCGCGATATTCGTCCAACTCTAGCTTAGCGCATGATCCTGTAGCACTTTGTTACATCTTGTCTTCTATCTACCCCGCGTGCAATTTCCAAACAGGGACAGGTATAGAATATAGTTTTGGCCTGTTAATATTTAGTTAGTTTTAAGGATTTAACGCACCCCAGCCTAATATAAAACCGTATTGCGATATCAGCATGTAGCGTCAGAAGCAACGTCGAATGGTTATACTATAATATTATAGTACTGGCGTGTAAAAAAGTGAATTAGGTATTCTACCATTTTCAGTGTCTACTAGCGGCGAGGCATTATTGACTTCTCGTCTTCCCGGTATACCATGTACTACTTCTAAAGGAGCTAAAGGAGACAATACACCACCTAACGGCTGCATAACCACAGGCCGTAGTCAGCGACAATCAGGTATGATTTTCAAGACCCTCTTAACGTGAGTTTCACGCCGCTTCGCTTTAGATATTGTATTCGTTACACTTTTACACGCAGTCCTAGACACAATCGCTAGCGTTAACACCAGCGACCTCCTAGAAACATCGCACCGCCATGGGGCTACTCTCACCAAGTACACTAATTTTAATGCTCAAAATTGCGTATATACGTATATTCAGTGTATATTAATCATTTGCCATTAATTTCTTCACCACGAAGCAGTAATCTATATATCAGTCTTCGCCATCAATCTTGGTCGCTCACTTTGGCGTTTTGGGGCTGAGAAGACTAAGCTTTTTTGAAGCAGAATCGATTGGCTAGCCAGAAGTGCAGCCAGTTCAGATCTAGATCAGTGGTGTAACGTAGTTAGGTCTTGGGAGAACCTTATTTGCCGCTAGTGCGAAACAGAAATGAAGTTCCAAATCTACATCTCAGGGCGTCACAAGATCAACCAACTCCTCGAGACTAAGCCAACTCTTGATTACACCCGTCCAATAAAGGCCAAGACTGTCATTCTTCCAACGCCACCACAGTGCGGAATGAGAGACTTACCCTAATACGTTTGAATAGTGACTAAAAGCGACAGATACTACTGACTTGCAATCGCTTTGGTAACGGAAGCGTAATTATGATAGGTTTCAATTTATAAAGGGCGAAGAGCTACCTGTATTATCGCGAACTGATAGTAGGACCTTAAACAATATCATCTCGCTTAAGTTATCAGCTCGTCATTTCGCCTCTACAATTTTAAGTGATTTTTCATAGCTGATATTCTATTAACGATGTCACTACGTCTCCGGGTCGAAATTTCGCAGCCTAGCGATATCCCCTCACCTGAGGCTATGCTACCGTATGAGCTGTGTGGTAAAAATACAGCTTGCTCAAGCTACGACCCTCAGGATGGTATCAAGTCTGGTCTCTGTGGTACCTGGTTTACTTTAGTCGACTCCTGTTGCGAAGCCCACCTTGACCCGCCCCCTAGTGGTGGATCGGGCTTTCGCTTCTGCGGCAATATCGCCGAAATACAGGCAAGTGGGATGATCAGCGATTTCGGAGAAAAGCCGCTCGCAGAAGTCAACGCACCTTGCCCTTCGGGTTCTCGTCAAGTTGAAGAAGCAATCGATAACGGAAAATCAACACACTTTTGCTGTAATAACGAACAGGGGTTGTTGGTCTTATCTAGTGAAGAAGGAGATGATGATGTTATCAGGTGTGGAAAGTTGACGTTGGAAGGAGAAATTAACGAGCCACCAACTCCTATCTCGTCAGTCGGAGGTATTCAGCCTATAACTTCTGCATTGGATGCCACAAGCTCGGGAACATCTTCTCGTCAGCCTAACGTGACGGTTTCAGGAATATCCTCAACCCAAATTACCCGCGCACCTTCGGGGGGGCCTCCACCCAATCCATGGCGACACTTCAGCCAAGTACAACTTCAAGGTCGAATATTAGATCAGGGCAAAACTCAGCGATTAGAACGAACGGTTCAAATAGACGGGAAGTATACTATGTACTTGGGACGGTATTACTCACGATGTTTGTTGGGGCTCAATTATAATCGCAACGTATCAAAACATAAATCAATTTGCCATTCTCCTGAGGATGCTTATTGCTTAATGCAGCAATCCACGATTTAAATTTAACAAATAGGAACGCTAAACTAAAATTAATTTCAGAGATATCTTGTCAAAAATATTAGAAGCCGAAGCGGTAGATAAAGCCTTCTACGCGTATGCGACCGATAAAAAGTAATACCGCTATCGCATCTACCGGCATGTAAGATTACATAGCCTCTTGTAGTTTATCTTTACTTCATCAGCAGATCCAGCGCTATCGTAGCGACTAGTGGTTACAAGGTGCTGTTTGAAAATGGTCACATATATGTACTGCTACCTTCAGCTAGCACTAACAGCTACTAATTACCTCCATTAAACCTAATTTGTCTCCCAACCATAATTAAGATAAATGCTTCCGGCACAATCCCATAACATAGATATAGCCCTCAGATAAGTAACTAGCTAATATTTTACGCTGCTTTCACTGGCAGCTCTATTTAGCACAATCCCGTGAAGTGCATCATTAGGGTGCACGCCCTTCATCCAAACAGAAGCGACAGACTGGTATGCATTCTTCAAATAATCGCAAACTTGTGTTCAGTAGGGTTACTTGGCACTCCGATTTTCACACAACAACTTATAGGGCAATCGGGTGCAAATAGTAATGTAGCGTAATATTATATTGTATGAGCTACAAGAAAAACTAAGTACAATACAACCCCATCTTGCCATTCGGTGGGGCAAGTGCTAGTAACCAACTTGCCCGCACTCTCGAAATCTTCTGGATAAATAAAACAGACCAGTCTGCAGATCGTTTAGTTGGGCTCGTATTAGGTTTATTCCGAAAGCTGAGAAATTAAATTGAGTTCTATGTTTCGAGTCGGAGCCAGGATATATGATAGCCTACAGGTTCGACTAGATCCCGCCTTAATTAATAACATGTTGTTTCTTTCGCAGATCTGAGAGTACAGCGAAGTCATTATAGTCTGTGAATATGTATTTTAACTCCATCGCCTCTATTGAAACCAAATATCGCGAGATAAAATACTTGAATCAGTGCAAGCTGGTGTGTAGAGTTGCCACGCTTATTCTAGCGTAGCACTGAGCCAAATCCTATAGTCAGGCGTATCAGCAACAGCTGTTACTCATCTAACTGCCCCTTCTCAGTTAGAAAGAACTGTGGGAGCTGGCTGAGTTGCACACCCATAACATCGGGGAGCTCTGGCATTAATGAAATCCATGTAATATCTTTACTATTTTCTCGAATCCGTTCAACCTTCAACACTTTGAATTTGGTGCCGGGTGGGAATATATACTCGTCTTTAGCTGGATCGTTTGACAACGGCGTGATATAGGCTAACGATTCCCAGACAGCGACAGGCTGTGGGTACGCGACAAGCATGATCCCATTTGAGTAATTCTTAGCGGCTTCCATACTCTCTGTAAAGCTCCATACCATCTTAGTTGTAAGTGTCTTCCCCTCTGAAATATAACTGGAAATAGCATTATCGAAGTTAAGCACAAGTGACTCGCCAATAGGGCCACTATTCAGGGGGCATTCAAGAAACTCGATACCGAAGCTATCTATACCTAATTGACTAATGTCAACCTGTCCGCTGAAGAGTTGCCGGCGTTTTAGAATCGAGGTTCGAGGAAGGGACTGAACGGCCGCAGATACGAGCCGATTCTCAACTTCGCTAAAATGGTACAATCGATCGACCACTTTTTGGAGTTGTGTTTCAACGTCTTTAAGCGTCGACGCAGGTTGCATCATAAACGAGTTCATATAGTCGGAATCATTTGATGTATATGGCGGCCAGTTGCTTGTGTAAATTGCCTTCGCTATACCGGCTACATCTAAGGGTGGCGGGTCTGATTTGATATTAGTATACTGAAATATTTTCATGAAAACCATCCGCGCAAATGATGGCGATGTCCAGTCATAAAGAGCCAATGCGAGGTGGTAAGAAAACGTTGTGAAAGGGAATAGCCGTTTCCCGAGCTTTTTGATATCTCCCATCGTTTTCCCGGGCGCATCCGTAATATTTCTATACGGAACATATTTCTCCTCGATCATAGTAGAAAAAAACTCGACGTCTATTGGATCCACTGCTGGGAATCGTTTAAAGCATCCTAGGGCGCAACTGGGCCCAAAAGTTGAATTTAATTCTCTGGCCTATACATACGCGCCTCATTAATTGCGTATCCTCCTGGATTTAGTGGGATGAGTGTGCTGCCATCGGCACTGACCTCAAGTTCCGACTTACAGCTCTCGGTGGACCCATTTTTAAACACTCCAATGGCGAATTTATTGGTCAGAGGATCAATTTCGAGATAGAGGGGCAAGCTCTCTTCAACGTTTCGTGTACCTTTCCAGTAACGATTATTGCCATTCGCATTAGATCTGTCCGCTGAGGCCTCTGTGTCAAAGTGGTTTGTGAACATGTGAGCGCCATTTAGATCTAGTAAGGAGCTGCGATTGTCGACAACAAATTCTGTGATATCAAGAAACCCAATATCTGCTGCTATTAGCCTAGACGACATGCCGTGGCCACCGCGTTTACTGAAAATTGATTCGCCATCGGAGAACCATAACATTAGCCCAATAGGAATTTTCGCAAAATGCCACATCTCCTATTTCGCAATGTTTTCGGTGTAATAGACGAGTCGCTGAAAATTAACAAGGCTTTTATTGAACGGAACTACAGTCGTTGCGGATAAAACAAAGAAATTTATCCCTTTACTCGAAAATGAATACAGGCCGAGACATATATATATTATACTTAATCTTTGGTCTCCTGCGCCTGCTGAGCCCCTGTAAAGTTTATATTATGAATATAATACTTGAATGGAAGAATTGGCGCATGTGCGCGCTCGAACGAGCAGGTGGTATCGCAAATAGTCGGGTAAGCCCCATGAAATCAGTCAATAACCTAAGCTAATAACATAGGACTTTAAATTTCAAAGCTCGTGCCCTAAAGTCACTGGTGACCTTCGAAAATTCAGATAGCACAACCCTGTATGTGTTGAAATATTGGTAGTAAAGGTAATATTCATGAGCGGCTGGAGCAGACAACAGTGCTTACTCATAAGGAATGCAGAAAACCGGATACAAAGGCGAATTTAAACAGTATTCGTACCTTCCTGCAATAGATTATATAGTTCCTTCGGTTAATATTATATTTATATTGAAACTCTACGAGCTATACCGATAGCTCTTAGATATATAGCTGCTAGATGCTCTATAATACGTATAACAAACACCGATAGTCAACATTATCGTCATCATCTCCTGGGTAAATGGTTATATCAGTGTATATGCTCATATGCTCATTCTATTCGCGTTGTGAGCGAATGAGGGCTTTAGGTAGGCTAACAACATTGCCTACTCATAGTAAGTTAACGGTATACCTACCGCGGAGCACTGAGGCCCTTCGCTTAGCTCTACCTGCCCCCCATCCCATTGAAGCTTCCGCAGCTCTGGCTTTAACCGAGTAACCTCGCTCCATACCCCTGTTTTCTCAATTTGGTTTAAGGTGTTCCAATAGTTTCTAACTTTCAAATACTCCTTTGGAGGGTTTGGATTACTCCACTTAATAAATAACGACCAGTAGTCAACGATTAATTGTTGAAACGGAATATCAAATTCATCTCTAGGAGCCTCATCAGAGTATATAGTTGTGCCGAGAGTAAAGTCAGCCTCGCCAGAGTGGCATTTGAAATATTCTTGGTCCGGGTTGCCAAGAGGATATTCAGGAGATTTTGGCGGTTCGCAGATCTGACTTGTCCACCAGACTGGCTGGTACGTTCTATTGAATTCGTATGCGTAAACTACTGGAAAGGTAGAGAACTTGGCACCCGCATAGGCTGTGGCCCAAGATTCGCATTTAAATTGGATATCACTGAGAACTCGTATCGTCGTGTTGAATGGTCCATCGGGCCCAGGGGCTGTGGTGAATACTGGGTCGAATGCTAGACTTGAAAGATTTTTTGTTTCGCCCTTTAGCGAATACCAGGTTCCCCGACCAAGGAAATTAAGCCACTCGAAAGTGGAAGTTAAGTTCCCAGCAGACTGCCCTTTCTCGACAGGGAGTGTCATGCCGCTTTCATCACGGTTGGTGCCGATTAAAATAGGGACATGGGCCATGTACCCATCGCCACCAGCGAGGGGCAATCCGTTCTTCTGGAGCACGTCGTAGTCAACTACAGGTATACTATGATGAAAAACGCAATCTGATCAGTAATTTTTCGAAGTTTCGTTGATATTATTATTATTATGAGCGAAACTTACGCTGCAGTTACGTTCAAAGTGTTTAATACACTTGCTTCAAGACCTTTCAGGCAACGAGCTTTGTATATCCCCGGCGAGGCATCGCAGCCCGTGAGCTGTAACACTTTCGCCCCGGTTTGAACAGTTGCTTCCGGGATGGTATAGTAATGACTGTACCGTCCTGTAGGATTCCATCCGCCAGGCATACTTTGTAGAATGCCGGCCGCAAAAAGCCCTTCTGCTCTTTCGCTAGAAATTAACGCTCTAACGGAGGCGGCACCTGCTGAATCACCCGCGATCGTAATTCTATTCGGGTCCCCTCCAAAATGGGCGATGTTCCGTTGCACCCATTTTAATGCAGTGATTTGGTCACCAATTCCATAGTTACCAGTAATGGCCGTTCCTTCAATCGCAAGAAAACCAAAATTTCCGAGTCTATAATTGATTTTTACAACCACGATATCGCCGCGCGCTGCCATGGCAACGCCGTCATAATTCCTAATATTCCCACTGTTCCCAGTGAACCCGCCTCCATGTATCCAGAATAGTACAGGTTTCAGATAATTTGCTGAGGGTCCAGGAAGGAAAGGGGTAGCAATGTTAAGGTATAAACAGTCTTCACTTCCCTCTGGTGGTATGTCTCTCCATGCCTCATTCTGGAGACACTTGTCGCCAAAATCTAGTGCACTGACCGCTCCACTTGCCTCTCGAACGCTAGAATGAACGAATCGGCCTGGGAAGTTTGCGTATTTGATGCCGTCGAATCTCCAGCCATATGCATCCCGAAATCCTGTAACCTGTATGGATCCGGCAGGGATAGTTATTTGGTATTTCGGGGAGTTATCTGTGAAATTGTGCTTGCTCCATGCTCCAGAATGAGTGCACAACACGGGAAGTTTCGAATCGCATTTGGTGTCTTTGACTGCTCCACTGATACTGATCGCCCGACACGCCGCAGAATTCTTGTATGATTTGATCCAGAAGAGTTGGGTTGGCACGAACTTGCCCAGATACATCTGATAAGCCAGGCTGCTGTTAACCCCGGCAGAGAAATCCTGGACCTCCGGAGACCACATATCTTCAAATAAAGATCTGCATATTGATTGACCACGCGCGAACGCCCTAGGATCCTCCACAAGAATTGCGGAGGCCGACTTAGGGGATTGTTGAGCTTTATGTTTTTCAACAACAGATACATTATGTCAGTAGCGAATACGACGCGTTAACTAGATATTAAGGTTCTTACCCAGAAAATCCTCTTCTTTAAGAATCGTTAAGGCAGAACCTAAAGATGCTGCGAGAGGGGCAGCAGATATTTGACTGAGAACCTGCAAATAACAGCATAGAGCTGATGCAATTGTAAATCTATACGGCCCCATATTTTATTTGAAAGTGCACGCCTACGCAGGCTATTAAAATCTATGCTATCAGGAGTCTTGACAATAGTGGCATCTCCTCACCTATTTATACACCGTTGAGATGTATATTAGAAAGGGGATTAGAAAGTTAAACGTGATCACGAGAGATTCCGAACACAGCTGCCGAAAATACTATTTCTGCGCAAGCGATGCAACGGGATTACACAGCTTGCCCGATTTGCTAAAATAGCCAGAAACCTCATGAATAAGTTTTAAAGTTTATCAATATCGAATTCTAGACATAAACTTCGCTTTGATTTCCTAGTTCGAGGAAAGCTAATCTCTCTATGGGAGCTTGCGTCAAGACAAGCCCCAACTATAACTACATGCAAAGTTTAGGAATTTATTCTAAGCGACTGATGTATTGCGGTAGGCAGCTTGTGACAATGTGATTATGGACAGAATACCGCGCGTTTTGCGCAATAATAAAGTCTTCGTCCTCTAGTTTGCTGAAATTCACACTCAAGAAATACGAATAATGAGATAACTATCATTTCATAGCAGGTGTGCAATTATCGTCTTTCTCTATAGAGATGGATTAAATGTAGCCGTTTACCCGACCCAAAAGATTTTCAAGGATCTTGAGCTTCCTCGTTAGAACATGATTTCCCACTTGTCTCCCAACATTTCGCGCGAATTCTCTGGGCAGAATATTTGCAGAGGCGCTAACACTAAATCTAATCTTAGTAATGAATCTCGTGTTCGGGCTCGGCCGCACCCGAAATCGCGGCAACTGATATTCCCAATACGCTTCAAATATCATGGTACCCTTAAGAGCCGGCGCCGATGATCTCGAGGCAGGGCGTACCAGGCATTATAATAGTCCTGATATTTAAAACATCCCGAGCGGCCGCTTAGCTACCTTAGGCTCATTAATGTATCAGGTATCACATTTTAATTATGCTTTAGTGACTCTATGCTATAGTTCTTAAAACCGGATGGGTCCTCGGATCCATATTAGGTAAATGCACTTACAACAAAAATAGTTAATTGGTGAATTAGAGTCTCTAGACAAGCGCTAGAGTGATGCATGATATGTCGGCCGTTAACAAAATTACTTATATATTATATCTGTAAAAAACTAATTGACTATCTTTAGCAAGAACAGACTAAGTTGTTGCCGAGGCTATTAAATACTTAACTCACGTGTATTGTATTCAAAGATGAGCGTCATGATAATATAGGCCGCTGATGATTTATGGTGGAATAAGCAGTTTGGTACAAACGAAGACGAAATGCCTGAGATAAAACTACCAAATTCAGTAGTTTATATGGTAGGATTTTCGATTGACATCTGTTTCGAAATTTGATAGCCACTAGATTCTTTTATTGCAACATTGGTTAAGCAAAAACCGCTTCGAGCAGCCGGTTACCCATTGTTATATCCATCCCCATAACTAGATACGATGTGGGTTTATTATCACGCATAACGGATAGATTTATCAAAATACTCAAGTATGCGTAGAGGAGATCACAGTCTTTATTTCAACGTATTTATATGGTAATGTAAAATAGAAAACATTAGAACCAATTATGTTGACGGTATATTATATTTACTTGTGCCGTCACAGCCTCATCCTTGTCGATCTTCAGCGAGAATCTTCAGAAGATGAATATCAGCGACCGATACCGCAGTCGATCAGCTTGCTAGCTAGAAATCCGCCAGATTATATGATTGTTCATAAATTAGTAGATTGATTAATCTCCGAGTAAAATACCCAAAAGGATACCTATTGGATGTAACTACTTAAGTGTGTAGAAACCGAATTTGGGTAGGCTGTAAGAACTAGATATGTGTACCGCATGCGATTGGAACTGAATTAATACTACGGGATTTGTTTACTAATTTTATTATAGAATATTAAAAAGTACGAGGCATGTTCGGATTGCAAGGTCGCCTACCAATTGATACTTGCGCCTCATCAATTGTAAGGGGATAGACAAAGGAGAAAAGCTGCGCTTTATTATAATCCACCAAATATAACAAGCTTTATAAAAATAAAATAAAATGTAGAAATTAACGCAGTTGAAAGTTAAATAAAATTTAGTAAAGCTTTAGATTAGAGTCTTTCAACATTCATGCCAACATCGTGGCTTACATAAATCTGTAGCCCACCAGCTCGGGCTGCCGGTGGTGGTGAAAGGGGATCGGCCTGTTGCGGGTGGAGTTCCATAGCTGAACCGGAAGAAAAACTTGCCCGTGAGCGAGAGGGGCTATCCGATCTCGGGTTCGACTGTTTTGGAAGTCTTAGGCTCTCCTCCGAAGCTTGCTTTACCGACGGCATAACTTGCATTTTGTACCCACCGCTAACAGAGGATTTGATGGCGTCCAATGTCGCGTAATCAGTTCGAAGAGACGATGTTCGTATCCTTGCTGATGGGTGGGTGGCGCGACTGCCTCTATAGGCGCTCCCTCCCGCGCTTGCTTTCGAGGCACCCGTACGAGAGGCGAACGTTTGTGAGAGGTGTGGGACGAAGCGTGCTATAAGCGGCTTTATAGCAGGCCCCGATGCGCAAATTAAAGCGATATCTGCCTCAACTATTGACCAAAGGGATGAATTTGTAACGTCAACTAAAGATACCATATATTAGTAAACTCCGGCACTAAATATGGCTTCAAGGTTACCTTACACGTGATGTCTGGGCTCTGCAAAGCATCCAAGTTTGTTAGTCTAATGATACTAGCTACGGAAGCTAGAATTCCAAGACCAAATAAGAGAATTATAAGCGCCCTTTTTCTTGCATTTAGGCCAAGGTTCCAAGCAAGTGGCATTGGGAGGGCCACTAATAGGACGTCAGTAAATACGTTAAAGCTACCCGCAATATAAAAATATGTATTTATATTGATGCACTTCGTTCCTGGTGCTTGTTGGAGTATTGGATCCCAAGCTGCCTCGATTGGCTGGCAGGAGAATATCGGCACTAAGAGATTAAGGAGGAAGAGGGCGATAACTAAAGCCAAAATGCAATATGCAGTAGCACGGAACCATCTCGTCGTAGAAAATATTCTTAGGTAGAGCGTAATTACGCAGCACTTCGCCATTGTCAGCGAGAAGGCGTATAAGATATACATTGCTAGGAGCGTCTATAAGTAAAATAGCAGCGTTTGAGTGAGCTCGCGTGCACTTATCGCCGCTAAGTACTAGGTCCTAACTCACCTTAATAAGTTCCGTTAATCGTTGAATGAGTGTACTTTGGTCCGTAAGCCAGATATGGACTCCTAAGCCAACCTTCTCCGCGCCTACAGATCGCCATTAATATCAATATACTGGTTACCTTGACTGCCTTGCAATTCTGGGGCCATGTTACTTACTGGAGAAGAATAGGGCAGAATACACAATTGCAGTGGCCTATGCAAAGCATCAGTTATGCTCATACCTCTATAACTATACCGACAGCGCTTACGGTTCCAAGAATAACAAAAACTGAAAGAGGTTAGAGGCCGTGTCAGCTGATCTTCTTAACCTATACTATTTACCTCGTACGAAAACCATCCAGATAAGCAGTGACTCACTATCGTCAGACTGTATTCTTTTTATGAGAACTTGGCGGCTATATAGCCGTAAGGCAAGTGTAATTGTGATTAAAAGTATCCCAGCGATGTTTACCGCATATATTCGAGTTGTGAGACTATGGGTGTCGGTATAATCAAGCCCTTTGGATGGATTGGCCGCATTGGCCGGTTCCCCAGTCTTTGGAGATGCCGAACTAGTTGGCATTGGTGACATTTTATAAAAATTCGGTAGGGCGGTATCCCAAATTTGATATACCCTATGTATTAATAATAATATTATGTACTTGAGAGTAGTGATAGGTTAGCACGGAAGACTTTGCTAAGGGTTAGGTTGGCCCGTTTAACCTTTCTTCGCGAAATTCTGAGTGGGCAAACTGAATAATTAGACAGAATACTTTTGTTAAAGTCGTACCTGTGTTGCAATTTGAGTATTCAAGTCATTGTTTGCAGTATTCTATAGTTTCTGTCTTAAAGCGGTCTTATCCAAGGCGCGTTCCAGATTTCTGGGTCGAGGGCTTGTCCAGTTAAGGCGAACCAACGTGGCAGACACGCTTCGGGTTTTCGATAGCTTTCCGCTTATCCAGGTTTGGATGGGTTAAATGGTAAATGGTTTGAATGTAGGGTATAAGGATCTGCTCTCGCTATGCTGCTTTTTAACGTAGGCTCCTCCTGTTCGACGGACGGGATACTTCTCAAAGGAAACATCAATCTTCAGGTTAGGGTGGGTCTATCAACGAGCCTTTAAAAGCTTTTGGGCTCGTCAAGAGGAGAGAGAGAACCCAGCACAAGAGAGAACTTATGGGACACTCCATTGGAGGGGAATAAACGAAAACCACTGGACACACGAGTCCAAGTTGTGGCTGGCCTATCAAATTAGCATGCTGTAGTGACAGATCCTTCATGGTTTCCAAAAGAGAAACGGGTTCTTGGTCAGCTCGAGATCTCATGTTCCACAGGCGTCTGAGCGCGCATGAAATTAACGAGAAAATCTGGCTCAGACGCCGCCGAGCCAGAAGCCCGGGGTCTGAGTGGGAGACTAGTTCGATTTTAAAACAAGAGGTGAAGATCGTGCTAGGCTACAAGACGTTAGAATCCTACTATCTAGCGCCGCGGATCCGGGTTCACAACTTGCAGAAATGTGCACGGAGATATCGATCGAAGCACGTGCGTCATTGTCTATCAGGCCACGGAGAATGCCGTGGTCAAGAATACTCCAAGCGTTGCCCGTGCGCAGTACTTTGTAGTCGTTCCCCATTTATCTATGGTTTGACAAAGTATTCTGCGTTGCCAATTTGCATACTTATATACCAATTGACTTAGACTCTAGACCTGGTTACACACACCTTAATAAGTTCCTGAATAATAATTGGGTTCGATTAATGTTAGATTGGATTATAGTGATGTGTATTTAGGTTTGATGTAAGACTACCTTTGATATTCGTCACCAGCTAGCCTTTAGTGTCTTGACACATAATAGAGAGGTTTGTCTTCAAAATAAAGTATGGATTAAATCCATCTAGTATCAATCGGCGAGATCTATTAGCTATTGATGATGATACTATTTATAAATACAGGGTATAGTCACTGCAGCAATTCAGATAGCAACAGTCGAGTAACTTTAAGTTACCTATAGTACCTTTACTTCTTCGTTGTCATAACGACAGGGACGACAATAACAGCAATAAGAATCAGAACAGCTCCTATCAAGCACATATTCATCTTCATGTTTTTCCACCACATCGCCTTTCGTACTCTGTTCGACTCACGTTTAAATATTTGTGCAGTAGCCGACAGTTCATTCGTTCTATTCTTAAGCTTTTCCAAATTTTCGCCTCTTTTGGCTGTCTCGAGGATACTATCCTTTACGATCTCGATTGTACTATCGATGTCGGCTTGGAGCTGAGCAACCTTGCTCTTTTCGGCGATCGGGGCATCAGCGGTAGCGGGAGCAGTGAGGCCATCGTCGGCATTTGAACTGTATGGGTTTTGATCGTGTGGTTGCTGATCCGCCATATCTTCCTGAGCACCGAGAAGGGATGCGATGCGAGGTTAAAGACAATATGATCGAGTAAGCGATATACGGGTGAGCGTGCGGTTGACCCTTCTGCGCCGAGAGCAGAGGGCAGCTAAAGCAAATATCTAGTGGCAGGCGACGAGGACGCCTTTGAGGGTGACGGAACAATAGATATATAGCAGAAGAATCGTGTCAGCAGCCGTGGAAATTGACCATGGACGGGCGGGCGGTGAGGCTGGAGAGACGTAGCGGTGGTGCCGGGAGATCTAATGTGCCAAAGAAGATGTATTAGCTTTGTAGAAGCATAGAATTGGTGAAGGTGGCCAAGACCCCGATATGGTGGAAATAGCAATACTTTAACCAGCTTTTCCAAGACTTTTGAGCTGGTGGTTGGACCCTGTCGTCATACGGGCTCCGGGCTGAGCAATGCGAAATGGGCTATGATTTCGCATTTTGGTGTTGCATGACGCGACGGACAGCCCATCGGGTAGCTCGTACATACGTGAATGTATTTCGCGACACTAGGCCGGACGTCGTATCTACATCGGAGTCTTGCGAGCTTGTTGAGAGGGGGTTTATCAGCCGAGGTTGATGAATTTGGGTAATAGATTGGGAAGTTTAGGCTGGGGTTGCTGGTTAGAGCCGACTAGGTTTCTATTTCGGGAAGTTTAGCTTCTGCCACTATACAAATCGTGAATATCACCATGATGAGCTGTTGGATCCTCTCTGAAATATCAGACGGTTAAAGTGTAAGATTGGAAATTAGTTGATTGGGAAGAATCTAGTAAATAAATTCTTGTAATCGACCTTTGTGTTTCAGTTAAACTGAGAGCGCGAGCATGCGAAAAATGCTCTCTGACCAGTGTGGAAAGAACTCGTTGTGTTTGTTGGTTTGGCCAACGCTGCAATGGGACGGACCTCTTTTGAGCAATGTCCTTTACGGGCCAACCAACCTACATAGTAACAGCTGACGGTAACTCAATGGCATTGTGGTTTCTTTAAAGGTAGGAGAACAGGTTCAAGTGATGGAGTGGGATTAAGAGGAGACCAATAATAATTAATGATCCCTTCCCACATATGTATTTCTGTACACAAAAGAAGGATATGAAGAGGAAAGATCGATCTTATGTTCATGAACCAATTTAAAGGTTAAATGTTTCGATGAAATGGTTTCTTTTTTTGGTGTAGAGATCCTTACTTATGTATAGACGTTTAGTTTTATATTGATCCCCCAGCCATTTTAGAAGTAATGATTTCGAATTCGATGTAAATCTTAAGCTTTACTCTCTAGAGTCAGTAAAGTTAGATGGAAGGACCTAGACTTAACAGCCAAATGGAAGTTTTGGTTTGATTACCAAATCAGTACTGAGAGGTTCGACTTGCAACGCTCATACATCTTTGGGTATTAATGTCTTGAAGTTATGTACATGTACTTACAAGTAGCTCCCGCTCACATGTTTCAGCCATGATGTGCACGCACGCACACACGGAAATCGCCGAGGTGCTCAGATATCGTACATGTTGGGGAAATAGTTTGCTAAAAAAGCAACACAAACTGCCACATTAATCAGCCTGAGACTGCAAGCCCAGCCGCAATATGATATATCGAAAATTAATTATGATAGTATATCAAAATGGAGTAAATGGTCGATTTTTCCGATTAATGAATTCGCCCAGATTATACTGTCTTGGTATTATCGATCGTTCGTTATACTAGTCCATTGTTACCAAGCTAGCCCCTATTCGAACAGCCTTACAAGCGGATCACAGTAGTCTCGGGGGACCATAGATCTTTAAAGACGACATGCTGCGACGACACTGTGTTTTGGATATTCCCGTTCCCTAAGGATGAACTGTCTCGAGTGGATCCGCTTCAAGTCGGCGCAATCCCGTTCCAGAGTATATTACTTACATAGTAGATATCGTACTAGGCTGGGATTCAGTCAACTATTCTCGTAACCAGACCTGTGTGCCGACTCTATATTTAGTGCGACAGTGTTGATTCCGAAAATATACCTACGTTGTCGGTTGGCCTTTAGGCACCTAACAGTACGCATTTACTAGAAATATAATCTCTAGGGTTCCGTACCGTATACGAGCTGGCCTTGAATTTGTATGTCAATATTAAATATTCCAAGACGCTCAAGCCCACAGTGGCAGAACCCTCTACGCAGTTGTACCATTCGAATAGACCATCCCCAAAATCCAATTCGCTTACCATAAGACTGCTGGGGTACCGAGTGAAATGGGCGCTAACTACATCAATTCAGAGATAAGCTTTTGCCCGCACATACAAGCTTTTCCAATACCTGCACCTGCATAAAATGCCCAAGATAGTGGAATTGTATTCAGGAGCAATGGACAGGCCGTCGAGGAAATAGGCAGGTATCGAACTTAGCCATGACGCCATAGCCAGTTACAGCCTACAAATTAACTCGCCATTCCGCTTAGGGAAGCTCCCATCCCTAGCAAAAGACAACCATCAGCGCACAGCGGCAGCGCAGCGTCTCAGTTGCCTGTTCTACTGTTTGCGATAAACTGATCCATAACTTCCGCCGCCAGTTTCCAATCCAACTAAACCGCTCATCACGACCAATGCACGATTAGTGAACTATCAATTGCCATCCCGGATGATATCTTTGTTGTATTATAGCGATAGTCTACATTACTATCTCCCTTGTCGTTTTGGTTTCCAATCTGTTTTCACGAGCCTTGTCGATGCTACTCGACGCCTTGCTACCTCAAATATAAATGCAAGGTATACGAAGCTACCCATACAATTGCTGATAAGGCTGCCATCAGATAGGTTCAGTTCCGGCTGCTATGCGACTCGTATCCAATAGGCTAGCATCGATCCGCCCATATTATCGGTCGATTTTCTGTCCACGGTGGATAAACCGACAGTATGAACTTCAAATTTTCTTAGCGGTACCCTCCACCCACCATGATCAATGACTTGCCTATTGCAGCAATGCTCAGTCCGATAGCTATTTGCAGGCCCGACCCATGAGCCGTCATGCCAACATATACATTCGAGGGTACCCTAACCGGATTAAGAAGCGAGACTGCTGCAATGATGTCGGGCTTCCCAATTCTGATTATGTCCTGCAGATTGAGGGTTGATATCTGCCTCGAGAACACGGTTCATCCAGAATAATCGGGGCAATGCTTAACTTCCAAGAGGGACTTGCACTTACCAAGATTGCAGAGCATTTTGTAACAGCTTGGTTTTAGATTTGGATGGTACCACTGTTATCCAGCAGAGGTACAGGAAGGGATAAATAGTTGCCCCGTTGTCGTTCATGAAGTGCGCATCCCACCGCCTTTCATACCAGCTCCACTCCTATCGATACATCTCAAAATACTTAATTAGAAGTATATGCTACGGGCAGATAAGAGATGGCAGAGTTAACTGCTATTCCGGCTGAGAAAATTCACAAGACAGACTTCCCTAAGGACTCAAAGTCTCAAGGTGTTGCTGTAAAATACGATGATGTCGCTGAGGGCATTCTGGTGGAGACCGTCCTCGGAAAGGACGGCTATCTCGATCCTGAACAAGCAGATGGTCTTGCCGACACTACCCTAGAGACCAACCTTCAACTTATCACTAAGACGCTAGATACCTCTGATGACCCCACAGAAAGTCCGTACACCTTTCGCGCCTTTCTTGTTGGTTTAGCTCTCGCCAGCTTTGGATCTGTTATCGCCGAGATCTTCTACTTCAAGCCTCAGACCGTCAATGTCAGCACTGTGTTTTTGCAGATTATTGCCTATGTTCTCGGCGAGACAATGGCACATATTCCCCGCTGGGGCCCTATTGGTCGCTTCCTCAACCCGGGGCCATGGAACCAAAAGGAGCACATTTTCGCTACTATTATGGGCAGCTCTGCTGCGGTGTGCGCGCTCGCCACCGAGCAACTCGCAGTGCAGGCTCTCTACTACAACCAAGCTCCTAATGCAGCCTCAGCAATTTTCTTACTTTTGTCCTCGCAGTGCCTTGGCTACGGCTTCGTCGGAACCGTGCGTAGGCTGTTTGTCTACCCAACAAAGATGCTGTGGCCGACGGTGTTGCCAAACGCGTCGCTATTTCAAGCCCTGCATCTTGACAAGGCGCTCGCTAAGCGTCGTTTGAAAGTCTTCTGGTGGATTTGCGGCTTTGTCATAATCTGGGAGATGGTACCTGAGTATATCTTTCCATTGACAACTGGTATATCGATATTTTGCCTCGCAAACCAGCATTCGGCGGTGTTCACACACCTGTTTGGTGGCTCGAACGGCAATGAAGGGCTCGGGCTACTTAGCTGGTGCATGGACTGGCAGTACGTCGGCACGAGCGAGTTGGTTCTGCCGCTCAATACGCTATTCAATCAGTTGATTGGATACATTGGCTGTGTTATTCTCACAATAGTTGCGTACTATGCTAATGTGTGGGTGAGTACCACAATCCAACAATCGCGTAAGTGTAGGAGAAACTAACATAAAATAGAACGCAAAGAGCTTTCCCTTCTTGGCACAATCTTTATTCACTGCCGACGGCTCAATTTATAACCAAACTGAGATCCTAGGTGCAGATAACCGCGTGGACCCGGCCAAACTAGACGCTTACGGGCTGCCATGGTTCTCCACTTCGAACGCTATCTCGCTCCTGACGTTCAACATTGGCGTAACGGCGGGTATCGTGCATATCATCTGTTGGAACTGGGACGACATTAAGGACCTGTTCCTTTGGGCCACCCCCTCGGGACTTAAATCTCTTGTCCTTGAGGCACGCGCCAGCGGTGGGTACAAATTCTGGCGCGGCAGCCACAATGTTCAGGAAGTGAAAGGCACAGAGGGCGATCCGCACTTCGAGGCCATGCGCGCGTACAAGGAAGCCCCAACATGGTGGTATATTGCACTTTTAGTGGCCGCGCTTGCTATCGGACTAGTCTGCACGTACCAGCAAGACACAGGGCTCCCTTGGTGGGGCTTCTTATTCGCATGCTTTCTCTCGTTTGTTCTATGCATATTCTACGCGCCTATCTACGGTATTACCGGGTTCTACTACCAGCCCGTCACAGCCGTGCAAATGATCGGTGGGTACATGATCCCTGGGCGCCCAGTGGCAAACATGATGTTCACCCTTTACGGTTCCAACTCAATGGTACAGGCCATCTCCATGTTGGCGGACCTGAAGCTTTCGCAGTATGCTAAACTGCCCCCACGCGCAACATTTATCTCGCAAGTGTTGGGAACCATGATAGGCGCAATCATCAACTACGTCATGATGAATTCAATTGTCAAGAACCAGCGCGATATATTACTTTCGGTTGAGGGCTCGAACATCTGGTCTGGACAAAACATCCAAACATACAACGCACAGGCGGTGGCGTGGGGCGGTGCAGGCAGCAAATTGTTCGGTCGAGGCGAAACGTACGAGATGGTCCCAATCGGCCTCGCGATCGGGATATTCGTACCCCTACCTTTCTGGATTGGGCACAGATATTTCCCTAAGTTGCGGCTCGACTACATCAACACTTTTATCATTACAACGTGGCTCGGATGGCTATCCGTTGGAATTAATAGTTCGCTCTTACCATACTTTGTGTTCGGCTTTTTCGCACAGTTCTATTTGCGCAAATATAGGGCCGTGTTATTCGCAAAGTACAACCTAATCGCAACAGCGGCCATTGCAGGCGGTGTCCAAATCATTGTTTTTATACTCACGTTTGCGGTGTTTGGAGGCAGCGGCCAGTCTCATAATTTCCCGAAATGGTGGGGGAACAATCTTGGCGGTAACATGGATAGGTGTCAGCATCTTGGATGAGAGGGTCAACTTGTCCTAGCTGTGTATAGTGCTGCTACCCAATATTTTCTCGGGTAGATTAGCCCCATCCGTTACGGTTATCGCTCAATTGCTCGTGATAGCATTGTACTATCCTGGGTACGGATATCATACGCTCCTTTTTTAAACTCATTTTGCGCGGGCTAGTGCGGGGCAAGGTTCAGTAGATAATCTAGCATTTGATTCCAGAAAACTAATATAAGAGACCCATTCAATTTTGTATGTCTAGTCGAATTCTATATTAGTTGAAAAGTATTTACTACTAGTGGCCATGATTCGGCTTTTTACACTAATTAATTTCGGGTTCATCATAGTCCTACTGTATTGATGCTTTGATGCATGCGCAACGTATACATGTACATGATATGCCTAGCTGCTCCACCAGTATCAGTACTTGCGTTAGCTCTTCTAAACGAGCCCCTTGTATATTGCAGTGTACTAACTCTCGGGATTCAACTGAGCGAGCACTATGCATACGATTGTATATGATAGAAATGTTAAATATATTCCTTGTTGGTGCCATGGTGTAACAAGTGCTCTTTTATCGCTCCATCAAAAATGCAAAATTAAGTCGCTAATCAGTTCAGAGCCTAACTCAATCGTGACTAATCGATCACATATCAACAGAATTATTAGCAGTACGTCCACCCTTTAGCTGGAAAAGAGCCGGAAAGTAGCCTCTGTACTAGCATTACTATTACGAAGGACCTTAAATTCAGAGCGTCTTAGCTTAACAACTTGGAAATCGTATTTAATCACGATATTAGCTAAGAAAATACCAACTTGATTAACTGTTGTTACTATATTAGCTGTAGGGGGTTGTCCTGCGGCACTGCTTGGCTTCAACATACGCTTGCATCTAGATATCGATATTTATGCTATATATGTATTATAACGTAGCCAACATGCAGCAGCCTAAAATACCCTTTACAAGAACTCTTTTGGATCCGTAGCATATAAAATATGGTAAGGATTCTTGTATTCTGAAATAGTCCTACTGGCTACCTGACGTAGCATCTGAAAAGAATTTCCATAAGACATAGATTACATAACTATTATATACAAATCCGCACTTGTATTTGCGAGACAAAAACAGGAATATTTATACATCAATACGCATCATTGTACGTTTCATGAACACTTCCCGCTTTGACAGGTAAAACTATCAGAACAATCATCATCCGACTTGCAAACTGCCCCTGCGCAATGCCCGGCCCAAGAGCATTTAGGCGCCGAGTTACTAAGACCGCCAGCTGGGGCCCCACCGCCAGTGGTTGGAGATTTGCCGCCAGTTGTGGGAGATACAGCGCCGGCCGGAGACCCACCACCATTTGAAGATCCGCCGCAAATACCGTTACTACACGTAAGAGTGCCATCGCAATCATCACCAGTATTACACTTATCCCCAGCGCAATGGCCAGTCCATGAACACGTTGTTGGCGGCTTTGCACCACCAGCTGGGGACCCACCACCGGTAGTTGGAGATACAGCGCCGGCCGGAGACCCACCACTCGTTGAAGATCCGCCGCAAATACCGTTACTACACGTAAGAGTGCCATCGCAATCATCACCAGTGTTACACTTATCCCCAGCGCAATGGCCAGTCCATGAACACGTTGTCGGCGACTTTGTACCGCCAGCCGGAGATCCATTTGTACCGCCAGCCGGAGATCCACCACCGGTAGTTGGAGATTTGCCGCCTGTCGAAGACCCGCCACCACAAACACCATTGCTGCATGTAAGGTCGCCATCACAGTCATCACCAGTGTTACACTTATCCCCAGCGCAATGGCCAGTCCATGAACACGTTGTCGGCGACTTTGTACCGCCAGCCGGAGATCCATTGGTACCGCCAGCCGGAGATCCGCCGCCAGTAGTTGGAGATTTGTCGCCTGTCGAAGATCCACCACAAACGCCGTTGGCACATACGAGGTCGCCATCGCAATCATCACTGGTGCTGCATTTAGCCCCGGCGCAATGGTCGACCCATGAGCATTTCACCGGCGGAGGTTGATTTGTACCGCCAGCCGGAGATCCATTTGTACCGCCAGCCGGAGATCCGCCACCAGTAGTTGGAGATTTGTCGCCTGTCGAAGATCCACCACAAACACCGTTGGCACATACGAGGTCGCCATCGCAATCATCACCGGTGCTGCATTTAGCCCCGGCGCAATGGTCGACCCATGAGCATTTCACCGGCGGAGATTGATTTGTACCGCCAGCCGGAGATCCATTTGTACCGCCAGCCGGAGATCCGCCGCCAGTGGTAGGAGATCCGCCGCCCGTTGATGGTATTGTGCTCCCGAACTTCGTCGCTAAGACGCTATCACCAAACGCCTTGAGACTATTCTGAAAGTCCGATGGGGATTGAGCCTTCCAGTTGGCATTGGCGGGGCCGACAACAGCATCAGATCCTGTGAAAGCAAGGTATAGAACGTCGTGCCCTACGTGGCCGCTGTTTCCGTTCAGTCCTTCGTTAGGGAAGCACAGCTGTGCTAGCGAGATGGATGCTTCGCCTGTAACGTCGTCATTGTCGCAGCCATTGGTGTCACCCCAGACGGAATAGAAGAGTTGATTGTTGCAGACCACAGCGACGAGGGCGAGGGGTTGTAAAATGCCCTGTAAGTTGACATGGCAAGTCCCGAGCACGGACTGAAAAGTTTATGATAATGTAAGTAAAACGCCATGCTCCCCGGATCTGCTGATTGAATTCATGAAGGAGATTAAGAACAAGTTACTTACAAACTGGTGTATGCTAGCGTCCAGTGTATTAATTCCATATTTGCTCCTCAGCGTATCGTCGAAAGATGTTTGGCCCTGGAAATCACCACTCAAGCCCCCACAGTTCTGCGCGCCATCGCAGTCGACATCCATGTCGCCCAACGAATTCCTCCCTGAGAGGTATACAACGTTTGCAGTATCAGCGCAAAAACCAAAGCCAGAGTTGCCTTGGCCGTCATTCAGATCATCTCTGCCATAAACAAATGAGGTGCAACCTCCACCCTTTACATTATTGTAAAATGTTTGGAGGTTGGACGGGACCGACCAGGCCGATGCCGAAGCGGCCAGTAAAGTGGCGCCAAGTGCGTACCTGATGACCATCGTCCTCGTAGATTTTCCCGCGGTGTATTAAAGAGAAGGATTGGTTGAAGCTAGGTAGAGATGGTTTAGATGATGTTGAGAAGATGAAAGGAGAGATCGATGGGAGGTATTGTCCACTTTATTTATGCTCAGGCACTTGACATCAGGCTGCCGCTATTAAGACTCTTGATTGGTTCGGATGCAGATACATTTTTACAGCCAAATTGGCAGATTTCCGGGGTCGAACGAAAGGTCAACGTTGTTACACCGCGTTTCACACCCCAGCCAGCTTTCTCCTTTCAATAGCGAGCAAACGAGCATCCTGGGGACGCCGCCCTCCGTTTGGGCAGTGCTCGTATAACCATAATGCTAGTCTCGGGCCACAATGCAAAGCCATTCCTGATTTGCCTCGGGATTAATCCCGGATTCATTTGGTTTAAACTCAATATAGTTAGCACAAAGTTTTGAGCCGCTTAAAAGATCCTCACAAACTAACTTTTTAAGGCCTTTTTTTTAGAAACAATATGTTGATATTGCGGGTTGTGCACTGCCTTGGCGTGCACTGCCACGCGCTCAGCGCGTTGTGTTGTTCGCAGACAGCGGATAATCTCACTTCGCATACCGCGCGCATGTATATTACTCATCGATTCCGGAGCTGGGATGGCCATGGATCGCCCTAACCTAATATATTCAGCTGGCCAAATAGCCTGTACGTAACACAAACGTAAAGAAGTCGAAGCGTGTGTGAAGAAGCTTAGAATGACGGATCAATGGCCATGGCTATATTTAGGAGTTACAAACAAAGCCTACTTGTGGGGCACATATTTTCCTCGTCGTAAAGTCTTGTATATACGTATTGGGCTCCGCGTCGCATTGATATATTCCAGTTGTTATTCGTTTGTAAGCTTGAGAGGTAAGTACTAGCTATCCGCCGAAAAAAAAAAGCTTAATTTTCGCGTGACCACGAACAAAAGACTGGAAATTCTAAATTCAACTCACCTCTGAGTGCGGGTTACGTCGACGTCGGTGCGGAGAGAGCAATTAGTTTATGGAGACATAAAGACAGAGGTACAGAAATCCGACATTAAATTGCGAAGACCCTACGCGTAAACGCCTTGAACGGAGTCGGTAGGTCTCAAAAATTATACTACCTTGAACAGAAATAGGTCTCCAAACTGCTATTACCGCATTGGACTTGCCAAGATCAACGCTTTTCCCACACCAACCTCGCTGCCGAGTAACAGCAAGCCAAGGAAATATCGGATTCAAGTAGAGAATACGGATCTTCAAATCTAAAGGGCATCACATTACTAGTCCTTTAAATGGGTAAGGAGAGAAGGCAGCTTCAGCCTAACATAAATTTGACACATTAAAACTTGATGCCAGTTAGTGCCTCTCCTTCGCGTAATTGTAGCCCTCCTCCCTGCAACAGTAAAAAGCTTCTTTTTAGAAGTATAATGCTACAATTTTCTGCTATTCTGGTCTCTTTATCTGCACCAAATTGAATTAACAACTTCGCGACCGAATAGCGCCCGGACAGCCGACTGAATTAGAGATATCTTCCCAGTCATATCTATCCTATCAATGTGGGCGCCATCTTCCAATAATACTTTCGCGATAATCACTTTCCCATCATGCACCGCGTAGTTGAGTGCCGTCCATTTACTACGAGTATCAATGGGGTCGGCTGATCATGGTGCTCCATGGAAAATTAGCGCTCGAACGGCCCCAACATTAGGTTTAAGGTGGTATAATGCAATGGTGTTCTAGAAGAGCTATCGATAGCTATCTAGTAGATTGATATCGGCCCTGTTTTGCACCAGTAGCTCAATAATATATATATTGTTCATAGTATCGCTGTATAATGTAGGGTAGTGTTGTATTGAGCTCTGCATCGCGTTGGACGTAGGGGAGTGTAGGCATCTGCTTGCATAGCCACAGCGTTGACATTTGCACCCCTTTCCAGTAGTAAGATCGGGACATCTGGCGTTCGAAACCATGCGGCCCGGCGAAGTGGCGTTTTGCCCTCGAATATTATCCACGATAGATTGAACCTTCTCCACAACGCCGTCTCGTATAGTGTTTAAAAACTGCACCGTCTTCCTGAGAGGCACAGCAGAGATGTCCTTGAAGCTTAAACAAGCTCCCGTTTCGTCACTAGCTTCCCATGGATCCGGCCCTAAGTAATTCGCACGTAATATCTAAGGCCATACCAACCAGGCGTCAGCATTGTCCACAAGGCCTCCCGTCCGAAATATAGTCGACTTCATAAGGATAGCTCGCTAGAAAAGGGTGGCATCTCCGTAGCGCGCCCCGTACGTAGACCTTACCGCATCCATGACGGAAACCTATTAGGTCTCAGCCTCTGAAATTAGCCGCAGAACAAGCAGGTTGACAATAAATAATCAGGAGCTCAGCCACTGGGGCGCGATGGAAAGTGGGTCCGTCCCACAGATCTAGAGGCTGGTTGTTTGTAGGTCTCAGCAGCTCAGTCGATGTTCAAATATTGTAAAGAGTTAGTAGCCCTCCTGCTAGACCTAAGAAGCATATGTCTATCGAGGAGGCGAGGTGATTACGAAAGGAAATGCCAGCGTGGAATTCAATTCTGAAATTCACCAACCTCTAGGACATTCGTGGGTTGTCAACGCTCATTGCGAAGAAGGTCCGCCAAAAACCCGTGTACCAAGAGCTTTGCTGATTTATTTATTGTAAAAAACCGTTTATAGTCCATTGAAGAACACTCTGTTTTAGTTTCTCGAGGACTATGGTAGAGAAACCGAAAAATGCGTTTTTCTGTGGCGAGCGTTGCAGTATTAAAGCATCAATCAGGGCATAGCATCAGGCCGAGGGACGTCAGAAAACTCGAAACTGATGTGGCCCTGCATGTTGTGATAAAGTACCTTGGGACAATTTAGTGTGCTATCGAAACTTTTGGCTACTATCCCAGTGTATGACGACCACTTTACGAAAATAACTTTAGGAGGCTTGCAATTAACGCGCTCTACAGCTGCGGTATTCGCTGAGCGCAAGCTGTTCCTTCAGCGGATCTGAACAGCAGTACTACTTACGTAGCTTATATACGTTAACATAGCTACAGTGATAGAAATAACGTGTAATACCACATCTTTCGAGAATTACACGTCTGGTGGTCGGGAGGTAGCGTCCCGAAGACCACACACACGGAAGAGCTCCCCGCAGTGCATATAACCAACCAGCCTGCGCCTTAGAGCTTGCTCAGCTGTTGGCCCGAAGTTTTAACAATCGCCCTCCCATTACTCAAGCAGACTTTGCCTCCCTTAACTCTCGTTACAAATCGGACTTCCTCCCAATCTGCGCCACCTACAGCCTTACCGGTCCTCCACATTTCCGTTATCAAGGTGTCTCCTGGCTTAACAGGACTTGCAAACCTGGCCTGAAACTCCTTTAAGTTGGCGGGGTCGCTCCCACCTAAGACCTGCAAGATCCCGTGAGCAGTGGTGTTCCAAGAAAAAAGCCCGTGCATTATCGCGCCGCCGAAACCCATCTTTGCACCGGGCTCCGGTGTGGCGTGTAAAGGATTATAATCGCTGTTGAGTCGGTACAGCAGAGCAGACTCTGGATTAGTGGGGTGGACATAGGTGGCATCTGGTGAGCGGTCGTCAGGAGGTAGGTAGTTTAAAGTCTGGGGCCCTAGAATTCCATATTAGATTAAACCCGATCCAGATTTGGGTGAATTACTACTAAGATTATAGGCAAGTCCGTTACCTTTAGGGCCGCCCCAGCCTCCCTGGCCAACAAAAAAGCCACTTCCCACAGCTCTACTATAGACGATGTCTTTACTTCCGATTCGCTCGACGAGAACCTGTTCGGTTTCTACAACAGTGCCAGGCCTTCCCTTATCATAAACACCAAGCACTTTGCTTTTAATAAAGAATTGCCTGCCTTGACTTGTGGTAGGCAGCTGTCTGCGGAATTCCATTTTCCTTTCGCCATCCACGATCCTCTTGGCATCAAGTTTAGGCACACCAGGTATCGGTATCGCGCTAGACCGCGCGTAGAAATCAATGACATCTTGATCAGTGTGCTTCAAAGGCAAGATTATAGGGTAGGTTGGGAATGCGCAAAAGCTAGGGTGGAGCTCCTATTATGTCTCCCAATTAATCATTCTCCTCGGGCATGAGGGGAGATATCAGATACGTACGTATAAAAAGTGAAGCTCATCGGCTTTGCAACCAATACTGTTGGCGAAAAGTAAAAGATCCCGTTTCAACCAGCTAACCTCGACCTCTGGAAATTCAAAGCCTGCGCCTGGTTGAGCCATTTTTTCTTACAGGCACTCAGTCGATGTGAAAGTAGCGACTCCTTGAATGTCGGAATGGGAGACTTTGTTAATATGTCTACTAATCAGCGTCTGATGAGCGATATTGATCGTATACTTATATTGCACGACAGAGCCTGAGTATGCTTTGAATGGAACCTCGCCGGCAGAGCCGAAAGCCGCGGGTAATTCTGGCCCGCATACCGAGGCTGGCTAAATGCGGAATTCGCGTTGAACAAAATCTCGCCTAACAAAGTACGCGGGTTCTGCCAAGATAACCTGATCCATCGGGCATTCCGAGATAATATCAATCTAAGAGTATGTAATCGCGTGAAAGGCACGACTTTCTACACTTTGATGAAATAGCACGCCATAATTTTACTCGGTAGGTACATAAGGCATTCGGCTTAAATTAAAGTTGAGATTTGCATCGAGCGAGGGATAAGTTGTAACAGACGGAGGACCTGGAAAAGATTTCGGGGTTGTAGTCTTGGCTGACTTTGTCTAAGCATCAATATTTCTATCTTGAAACTAGCTTTGCAATAACTGGTTAACGGTTGAAGGATCGAGAATTGATATTAATGCCGCTGAATAATAACTAAATCAACAAAATAACTCTCTATTCAGGACGTGCCATGAATGCTCTTACATATTATCAGCTTCCTTGCAGTAGTACTAACAACTTTCCATAGATATATCGGAGTAGAATGTCCGCCATGCTTTGAGCGGAGAGCCAGATATTCATTTGCACAGTCGGCCCTGGTGACAAAGCTGGCAATTTGTTATAACCAATCAAAAGTATCGTTGTACAAAATAGAAGCACCGTTCAAGGTAACACGCTAAATGGCATTCCGAAATATCAGGTGCATTCGAAACTTTTCGGCCTATTTTGAAAGTTTTGAAGCGATAAGCAAGAAGCGCGTGTGTTAAAAAGAAATCAGATAGCTTTCACTTATTGTACATTAAGACGTATATGCATTAATAAGCAATTGAAAAAAGTAAGAAATATCATACAGAATCATACAATTAAATTTATTAGGTTTGGGTAAATACCCATGCGCTCGCCGATTGAATAGTAAGCGATCTGATCCCCTCTATGCAATGGCCTTGACATGAAGAGGCCCCAGATAAATAGGGGAGTTCAGGTTGAAGTTATCTTTGAAGAGACGCACGGTATCCTTGTATGGAGCGCTTCCGGTGTAAATGCCAAATTTAGTAAAGCCAGTCACGAAGCAAGAGAGGCTTGCATTGATATCAAGAACGCAGGTCACCGGAACATGGACAGTGGGATCCAACGTAGCAGGGTCGATAAATAATAAGTACTTAGCATCGGTAGTGATGCTCGACTGTTGTCCCACTAATATTTTACCACTGGCAGTGACAGTCCCGTCTGGCTGAATGACCGCTTTGGCAGCTGCTAGCGGTGAAGCGGTCGGCACAACGTAAGGTGTGCCTACCTTGGTCGCAGCAACATAAGCGCCAGAATAGGTACTGATATTGTCAACGAACTGCAAAGTGCAAGAGGTTGCTGTAACAGTAGCAGCGATATCAGTGACAGTAGATACTGAATCGATAACAGTGACGGTGATTGTATCAACTGTAGAAGTGCTAGCTACTGCACCAACACAAGAACAAGCGCTGGAGTATCTGACTTCCCCACTACAGGCAGATGCATAGACTGGGATATTAGTAGGTATAATGATACTCGAAGGCGGGTTTGGTGGGCCGACTGTTACAGTTGAAGCTGCTTCAACTGTAACTGTGGCTATAATATGAGAAGTGACTGTCGCTCTATTCTAATGTTAAAAACTTTCACGAGCAAAATAGTAAAAGAAAAATAGAAATGCTAGGAAAGCTTACAAGGAATCCAAAGTGACAGTTGTAGCAAAGTAAGAGGTACAATCGTTTAATCCTACAGGAGCGAGTTGGGTTGCTCTCACAGCTAAACGCAAAGCAGAAATATCAGTACGGGTGTATAAAAAATAAAACGGGAATTGGCGCAAAGTTGTTACGTACCTCGGAGACAGTTGTCTGGATTGCACCCAGGACCAGCCGGGGTTGCGGCAGTAGCTGCAATTAGCAGAGCGAGAGGGATAGTGTACTTCATATTGGTAGGAGCACAAAGGCGATGTGATTTCAAAATTTCTTGACAAAGGTAACCAAGAGGAAGTGTCTGTTTTCCGAAGAGAGAATGAACTACTCCTCTGTGCTGGATCTGCCGTCTTTTATAGACATTTGGGAAACCTACAGCTAGGCCGCTCATACCCACAACTCTGGGGGGTTGGCCACATGTAGCTTCTGGTAGTTATTTCTCTGACACTGTCATTGGCAGAGAGATAGGCTCTATGTTGCAGTGATTACGAGGGATCAAAAATATATTTTGTGTCAATATCGGGTTAGGAATGAAAACGGTGGCTTAAGCCACTTGCTAACTCGTCAAGACAGGAGCAATTAAACGGTTGGAGCGACGGCTTCAAAAGGGGATACGAGATGCGTTCCGTGTATATGTGTGTTTGGGGTCAAAAGGCCACAAACAGCCGTTGTTGTCTACATCGAATATTGAAACATGATCATTGACAAAAAGCGTTTATCTGGGCTACAGACCAGATTTGTCTGTCGATATGTAGATACTGATAGAAACTGTCGAGTAACAAGAGGAGTGTATTGAGGGTATAGAATGCCTCATCGGATACTTTCTTGCGTTCATGAGGCTGTTATTGCCGGGGGGG